>CM077163.1:219781898-219977738 GCA_039583875.1 Platanthera guangdongensis | reverse complement strand
TGCAGTGCAGCCGATCTCTTCTGTATCTGGTGCCTGGCTCCCGAACGGACCTGATCTCGTCGGATCTACTGCAGGCAGTCTTCTCCTTCATTGTTTCAGGGCCCATTCATGTTTGGTTTGTGAGAAAGTTTTGTTTGATTGCACAAGAGATCTGGGGAATGTAGTCTTGCTGAATCTTTCGACTGAGAGAGAACAAGTTCCATCTCCAGATCGATCATTGGTTGCTTCTCCTCAGATCTGCAGTGGATTGGTCCTCTCTACATCTTTTTGTTGATTGGAATCGAGATTGTGGACTTCATCGGGGAGTGTTTTTTGTGCTTCTGAGTTCAGCCTAAGAGGAGCAAATTTACTGGATTGAATCCGAAGACCGTCATCGTCTCGCTCAGGTGATCTCTTTTAGTATTTTCTCTGCTTGTAATTTAGATTGCTAGTAGAATACTATCGTTGGAAAGAAACACACGCAATGTCAAAGGCGATCAATCACTCCTCTCCCGTGCCGATGATCAAGTTGGAGAAATTCTCCAACGCCGAGTTCAGTGCCTGGAAGCGCAACACTTAGTTTGGCATGAAGTACCTGAACATCTTCTACACAGTGCAGACTGTTTTTGAAGAATTCAAAGGAAGTGAAGATGAAGATCAATGGGTCAACGACGAGGACTTCTGCAGAGACTACATCCTGAATTGCCTCTCCAACAAGCTTGCAGAGACGTACGGCAAGATGCAAAGGGCCAAGGAGATCTGGGAAGCCTTAGAGGAGCAATTCAAGGAGGAGGATAATATGTCAAAGACGCACCTGGTGGACAAGTTTATGGCATTCACCTTCACTGAGGAAAGGGAGATCCTGCCACAGGTTGCTGAGTTCAAAAATTTGGTGGACAAGCTCAACAGTGAGAACATCCCCCTGCCAGATGGATTTGTTGCAGGGGGCGATCATTTTCAAATTGCCCTCGGCCTGATATTCCTTCAAGACTGAGATGTACCGGAAGAAGACGCTGTTGAGTCTTAAAAACCTCAAGCGCTTCATCTGTATTGAGGATGAGAACCGGACTAGGCACGCTATAGAGACGATCAGCAAGTAGTCCTCTACTGCTAACATGATCACGCATCCTAAGCGGAAGCCTAAGCATGAAAAGACTCGCCCACCGACCAGTGCACCCGCAGTTGCTGCCACCATCAAACAGATAAAGAAAAAATTCAAAGGCAAGTGCTACTGTTGAAGCCAAAATTGACCTCTGTGGAGTTCGGGGTCCCTGAAAGGGGTGACCTCACACCTACTACACTCGAGAGAACGTTACAGACCGGAGACTATGAACAGACCCTCGGCTCTAGCGCGGAGGTCCCACCTCACACCCGGAATGCTACCTGAGCT
Organism: Platanthera guangdongensis; assembly: GCA_039583875.1. Classification (NCBI taxonomy): domain Eukaryota; kingdom Viridiplantae; phylum Streptophyta; class Magnoliopsida; order Asparagales; family Orchidaceae; genus Platanthera; species Platanthera guangdongensis. The sequence continues at coordinate 219,976,369 of CM077163.1, read as the reverse complement.
CTTCCCCTCCCTTACCAAAGGGCTAGGCTGGGCGCCTTCGAGAGCTCTCTCTACTCTACCAAGAAGAAGCTAAGGGAGGAGGAAGCTCCGAAAAGGCCCCCTCTCCAAAGGCACCACAGGGGTCTATTTATAGTTTTTTTCCAAGTCTTGGGGTAAAATGACCAAAATACCCCTACTGCCCAAAGGCCTCGGCCAATAGGAAACCGCCACGCCGGGGGGGGGGTAGAGAAGGAAAAACGCGTCACACAAAGCTAAAAGGGGACCCACCCTGCGGGACGGGCGAGACCCGGCCTGGGGGCCGGTCTCTCGCCCGGCCTACCCGCCGGGCTGGGCGAGACCCGGCCTGGGGCCGGTCTCGCCTGGCTGCCCGCGGGGCTGGGCTAGACCCGGCCTGGGGGCCAGTCTCCGCTCCGCCCGGCCTACCCGCCGGGCTGGGCGAGACCCGGCCTGGGGGCCGGTCTCGCCTGGCTACCCGCGGGGCTGGGCGAGGACCCTGCCGGAAGGGTCCGGTCTCTCCCCCGGCCTAGCCGCCGTGCTGGGCGAGACCCACCTGGGGCCCGGTCTCGCCTAGCTGCACGCGGGGCGGGGCGGACCCGGCCCGAGGGCCGTTCTCGCCTGGCCTAGCCGCCGGCTTGGCGAGTCCCGGCCTTGGGGGCCGGTCTCGCCTAGCTGCCCGCGGGGCGGGGCGAGAACCGGCCCGAGGGCCGGTCTCGCCCGGCCTACCCGCCGGGCCCGGGGCCGGTCCGCCGGCCTGAGGGGAAAAAAGGGGGAGGGGAGGGCCTGCTGATCCCGCCTCCACACCCCAAATGGCCCGGGCGGGAGCCTACCAACCTGCCGCTTTCAACACTCCAACTAAGGGGCCGCTGGGGGAGGCCGATTTTTTTCCCCCCCCACTAGTATGTTTCCAAGCTAGAGCCAAAATTGGCCACCGAGAGTTTCAAAATACTCAAAGCTTAAAAACTAAGCACGCCTCATTTAGGGTCCACTCTTCGCGAATCGGGGTTGTACACAATCCCCGCTCTTTTTCGAGGTTGGCACAAGCTCGGAAAGAAACATCCAACCCAACGTATTCGCGGAGTGTAACTTCCCTGCGGGGTCAACCTGTCATGCCAGCTATGGGAGCCTGGGTGGCGAGAGCTTCTCTGGGTAACAAACTTGGCTCTCACGAGAGATCAACCAGCCCTGTCAGCTAGTGAGAGACTGACAGCGGAATCCATCTCGGAGCAAAGGACTTGGCTTCCACGAGAGATCGACCTGCCCTGCCAGCTAGATGAGAGCCTGGCAGCGGAATCCATCTCGGAGCTAAGGGATTGGCTTCCACGAGAGATCAACCTGCCCTGCCAGCTAGATGAGAGCCTGACAGCGGAATCCATCTCGGAGCTAAGGGCTTGGCTTTCACGAGAGATCAACCTGCCCTGCCAGCTAGATGAGAGCCTGACAGCGGAATCCATCTCGGAGCTAAGGGCTTGGCTTCCACGAGAGATCAACCTGCCCTGCCAGCTAGATGAGAGCCTGACAGCGGAATCCATCTCGGAGCAAAGGACTTCGCTTCCACGAGAGATCAACCTGCCCTGCCAGCTGGATGAGAGCCTGTCAGCGGAATCCATCTCGGAGCAAAGGGCTTGGCCTCCACGAGAGATCAACCTGCCCTGCCAGCTGGATGAGAGCCTGACAGCGGAATCCATCTCGAGGCTAAGGGCTTGGCCTCCACGAGAGATCAACCTGCCCTGCCAGCTAGATGAGAGTCTGGTAGCGGAATCCATCTCGGAGCTAAGGGCTTGGCTTCCACGAGAGATCAACCTGCCATGCCAGCTAGATGAGAGCCTGACAGCGGAATCCATCTCCGAGCTAAGGGCTTGGCTTCCACGAGAGATCAACCTGCCCTGCCAGCTAGATGAGAGCCTGGCAGCGGAATCCATCTCGGAGCAAAGGGTTTGGCTTCCACGAGAGATCAACCTGCCCTGCCAGCTAGATGAGAGCCTGGCAGAGGAATCCATCTCGGAGCAAAGGGCTTGGCTTCCACGAGAGATCAACCTGCCCTGCCAGCTAGATGAGAGCCTGGCAACGGAATCCATCTCGGAGCAAAGGGCTTGGCTTCCACGAGAGACCAACCTGCCCTGCCAGCTAGATGAGAGTCTGCCAGCGGAATCCATCTCGGAGCAAAGGACTTGGCTTCCACGAGAGATCAACCTGCCCTGCCAGCTAGATGAGAGCCTGACAGCGGAATCCATCTCGGAGCAAAGGACTTGGCTTCCACGAGAGATCAACCTGCCCTGCCAGCTAGATGAGAGCCTGGCAGCGGAATCCATCTCGGAGCAAAGGACTTGGCTTCCACGAGAGATCAACCTGCCCTGCCAGCTAGGTGAGAGCCTGGCAGCGGAATCCATCTCGAGGTGAGACCTTCCCACCCTCCGAGAGATCAACCTGCCCTGCCAGCTAGGTGAGAGCCTGGCAGCGGAATCCATCTCGAGGTGAGGCCTTCCCATCCTCCGAGAGATCAACCTGCCCTGCCAGCTAGGTGAGAGCCTGGCAGCGGAATCCATCTCGAGGTGAGACCTTCCCACCCTCCGAGAGATCAACCTGCCCTGCCAGCTAGGTGAGAGCCTGACAGCGGAATCCATCTCGAGGTGAGACCTTCCCACCCTCCGAGAGATCAACCTGCCCTACCAGCTAGGTGAGAGCCTGGCAGCGGAATCCATCTCGAGGTGAGACCTTCCCACCCTCCGAGAGATCAACCTGCCCTGCCAGCTAGGTGAGAGCCTGGCAGCGGAATCCATCTCGAGGTGAGACCTTCCCACCCTCCGAGAGATCAACCCGCCCTGCCAGCTAGGTGAGAACCTGACAGCGGAATCCATCTCGAGGTGAGACCTTCCCACCCTCCGAGAGATCAACCTGCCCTGACGGCTAGGTGAGAGCCTGACAGCGGAATCCATCTCGAGGTGAGACCTTCCCATCCTCCGAGAGATCAACCTGCCCTGCCAGCTAGGTGAGAGCCTGACAGCGGAATCCATCTCGAGGTGAGACCTTCCCATCCTCCGAGAGATCAACCTGCCCTGCCAGCTAGGTGAGAGCCTGGCAGCGGAATCCATCTCGAGGTGAGACAACTAGGCATCAACGAGAGGTACCACCGGCCTTGCCCAGCTAGTGAGAGCCTGGGCAGCGGGACCGTCTCGGAGCAAAAGAACTAAGCATCTCAATCAATCCTTACCAAATCCTACATCCTCAAACAGGGAGAAATAGATGGGTTACATAGTCCCCCTAACTCAGCTGGTCAGGGGTAGCACTTGTTACAAGACGAAAAAAAAAATGAAAAAACTACCGCAAGGCGAGGCACCCTCATGGGGCCTGGGCATGACGGCCGTATCCCGCTTCCTTTTCCTCGGGCACTTCCATCTTGCTCAAGCTCTCCATGACCTTCTCCATCTCCTCTGCCTGGGCCAACCAAGAGATGATGTTGACAGTCGTGACGTAGCACTGCCTTGCCATCCTGGAGTCCCCCTTGACTCTGACCTGGATCCCTCCGGAGCTGAGCTTGATGCATTGGTGGAAGGAAGATGGCACGCAACGAAAGGCACTGATGAGGGGCCTTCCGAAGATGGCGTTGTAGCTGCTTGGAGCGTCAACAATGACGAACCGGCAGTTCCTTGAGGCCCCTCCCAGCTTTACTTGGAGTCCTACTCCACCTTCGACCTCCTTTCTTTCTCCTGAGAATCCGAACAGGGGTCCGTCCGAGGTCAACACCCTCCTTGGCTCTACCTTCATCTCATCAAACGCCTTCCTGAAAACGACGTTGACGGAGCTCCCGTTGTTAACCAAGATCCGGGAGACGCTGTAGCCCTCGATGGCCGTCTGGATGACCAGCGCATCACAGAACGGATCCTCATGATCCGATAGGTCCTTCACCGAGAAGGTGATCTTCTCCTCCTGGGGCGGGGTCTGGGAGGTTGAGGCGACGCTCCTTCGGTACATGACATGGAGGCTTGCCTTCCGAGTGGCCTCGATCCCCACTCCACCATGGATCACCGCTATACCGCCTCGGGGTCCGACATCGACCCGGTCCTCACAAACATCATCCCCTCCTTCTCTGGGCAGAACCTCTTCAACCCGCACCGGTGGCTGTGGCTGGGCAGGGTCTCTCGCCCCCCTCACTTCCAGGAACTCGAGGCAGGTACCTGTGGCATGCCCCTCCACCTGGTGGAAGTCACAGTACGGCAACTCTATCCTGACCCTTCTCCTTCCCTGGCGGTTCCTCCTCTCCCTTCGACCAATCTCCATCGCTTGCTGTGGTGGAGGGAGGAGCTGCCTAGGAGCTTGCCTCTGGAAGTTGAACCTCCCTTGGCCCCCATGGAAGTTTCCACCATCTTGGGCGTAACCTCTTCCCGGGCCCTGAACGGGTCCTCCCTGCTGCCTCCAACCTGGTTCCGGACCCTCCTGAGCTCTCCGCTCTTCTCTCCTTCTTCCTTCCTGAGGTCTCGAGCCTCCTTGCTCCTTCGACTATGCCTCCGTTAGCTTTGCCAAATTCTTGACAAATGCCGGGTTGGCCGCCTCCATGGCAATATCCTCTGCCGCCCTTTCCATCAGATCCTCGAAGGAAAGGGGGGCCTTCCGGGTCAAGCTCATCTTGAAGAAGCCCTCCTTCATCCCAACGGTGAAGGCCATCTGGAGAGCATACCCTGGCATCTCCTGGACCTCCAGGATCTCCTCTTGGAACCTGTCTACGTAACGGGCCAGCGACTCCTCAGCCCCCTGCCTTATCAGGAAGATGGACTCAGGACTTCTCTTCCGCTTCTTGGATGTGGAGAAGCAAAGCTGAAAGCTCCGGCTCAAGTCCTCGAACTCATAGATTGACCTCGGAGGGAGTTGATCGAACCAGTCCCTTGCCTTCTCCTTCAACGTGATCTCAAAGAGGAGACACTTGAAGGCATCCGTCATCGGCCTGATGGAGACGGCGTCCTCGAACCACTGCAGGTGCTGAACGGGGTCATCCTTCCAGGTGTAGTAAGCCATGTCTGGCTCTCTGAACCCCTCGGGAACGGGTGCTGAGATGATCAGCTCGCTGAAAGGTGACCCCCTAAGGGGTGGTCTCGCCACCTCCACTCGCGCAACCTGCTCGCCTGGGAGGTTGGCACTCGCCGGGCTAGAGAACAACTCCCGGCCAGTGAGGTCTCGCTCGACCCCATCTCCCATCCTCTCCTTCCTGGGCCTTCTTCCTGGTGCGCTTCCTTCTCCCCCCGCTGGGGTCATCTCTCCTAGACCCCTGGGAGTGACTCGTCGAGGGGGGGAGCTAGCTCCTGGGGGGTCGGGGTGGAGCTGCCACCCTGAGGAGCAATGCTTCGCAACATCTCCATGATACCCTGGATGGAGGCCATGAACTCTTGCCTCCCCACAAAGGGTCCTGAGCTAGGGAGCTCGCCGAGATCATCACTACCTCCCTGACCTCCAGTCATGACTCTCTCCCGAGATCTTCTGCGCTGGTCACTCTCCACGCTCACCGCACCAAAAGTGTTGAAGCCAAAATTGACCTCTGTGGAGTTCGGGGTCCCTGAAAGGGGTGACCTCACACCTACTACACTCGAGAGAACGTTACGGACCGGAGACTTAGGAGACTATGAACAGACCTTCGGCTCTAGCGCGGAGGTCCCACCTCACACCCGGAAGGCTACCTGAGCTCTTCCCCTCCCTTACCAAAGGGCTAGGCTGGGCGCCTTGGAGAGCTCTCTCTACTCTACCAAGAAGAAGCTAAGGGAGGAGGAAGCTCCGAAAAGGCCCCCTCTCCAAAGGCACCCAAGGGGTCTATTTATAGTTTTTCCAAGTCCTGAGGGTAAAATGACCAAAATACCCCTACGGCCCAAAGGCCTCGGGCCAATAGGAAACCGCCACGCCGGGGGGTAGAGAAGGAAAAACGCGTCACCCAAAGCTAAAAGAGGACCCACCCTGCGGGACAGGGCGAGACCCGGCCTGGGGGTCGGTCTCGCTCGGCCTACCCGCCGGGCTGGGCGAGACCCGGCCTGGGGGCCGGTCTCGCCTGGCTGCCCGCGGGGCTGGGCGAGACCCGCCTGGGGGCCAGTCTCGCCCGGCCTACCCGCCGGGCTGGGCGAGACCCGGCCTGGGGGCCGGTCTCGCCTGGCTGCCCGCGGGGCTGGGCGAGACCCGGCCCGAGGGCCGGTCTCGCCCGGCCTAGCCGCCGGGCTGGGCGAGACCCGGCCTGGGGGCCGGTCTCGCCTAGCTTCCCGTGGGGCGGGGCGAGACACGGTTCGAGGGCCGGTCTCGCCCGGCCTACCCGCCGGGCTTGGCGAGACCCGGCCTGGGGGCCGGTCTCGCCTAGCTGCCCGCGGGGCGGGGCGCGGTCTCGCCCGGCCTACCTGCCGGGCCCGGGCCGGTCTCGCCGGCTTGAGGGGAAAAAAGGGGAGGGGGAGGGCCTGCTGATCCCGCCTCCACACCCAAATGGCCTGGGCGGGAGACTACCAACTTGCCGCTTTCACACTCCAACTAAGGGCCGCTGGGGGAGGCCGATTTCTCCTCCCCCACTAGTATGTTTCCAAGCTAGAGCCAAAATTGGCCACCGAAAGTTCAAAATACTCAAAAAGCTTAAAAACTAAGCACGCCTCATTTAGGGTCCACTCTTCGCGAATACGGGGTTGTACAGCTACAACTGCAATAAGTGGGGTCACTGCGCTTACGAGTGCCGTCAGCCCAAACAGGGCGAATCCAGCACACCAAGGACTGATAATCAAGCCAACATGGTTTATCAGACTGCGTCTACCGACTTTGTTGCCATGGTCGGTAACGGACGACCAGTTCAGAGTGGTGAGTCGATTCAGGTACTACCTGGCACGTCTGCCAAATCCAAAGCTTGTGGAGGATGCAAAAGAGGTGGAAGAGACTGTCACTGTTGCGAATGGAGCTGTACCTGACATGCTGAAGGTCGGTAATGCTACCCTGACTCTCTCCTCAGGTAAGACTCTAACTTTGAAAAATGTTAAATTTATACCGACATTAGCTGCTAATTTAATTTCGATTAGTCTGTTGTGCGATGCGGGTATGTCTTTTAACATTAGTGGTGGTCGAGTAACCCTAATGGTTCACTCACATTACTTTGGCTGCGCATATGTCGTTAACGGGATGTATAGGCTGAGTCTAGCACACGAAGTAGTAAATCAGGTTTGCTCAAATCTGATAGATCCTAAGACTTTACATGCAAGATTAGGACACGTCAATTATAGAAAACTTCTCCTGCTAGCTAGAACTCACAACATACCCCTCGACACAAAAACCAAATTTGAAAAATGTGAAATTTGTGCTCAAACTAAGATAACTAGAACACCTTTTAGTCAGGTTTCTAGGAGCACACAATTGCTAGAGTTAATATATTTCGATATTTGTGACTACAAAAGTTTTGTCACTCAAGGCGGTCGGAAGTATCTGATAACATTTATCGACGACTACTCTAGATTCAGTTACATTTACCTTCTTAAAACCAAAGATGAAATATTTGAAAAATTCCGTATTTTCAAAAATAGGGTTGAAAAACAACTTGACATGAAAAAAAAGGCTAAGAAGTGATAGAGGAGGAGAATACGTCTCGGGGGAGTTCAGAGACTTCCTTGCCAGCAATGACATAATCCCTGAAACCACCGCTTCATATTCCTCACAATCCAACGGCATCGCTGAAAGGAAAAACAGAACTTTATCAGAAATATTAAATTCTATATTGCTGACTGCTGGCATGCCTGCGGCCTATTGGGGTGAAACCGTCCTCACGTCAAATCACATTCTTAATAAAGTTCCTCATGCAAAGTTGACTAAACACCCTACAAGCTTTGGTTTAAGAGGCCTCCTAGATTTGACAATCTTAAGACCCGGGGCTATATCACTTATGTTAGGATACTAGACTCTAGAAGAGCTAAGATTGGACCCAGGACTAACACCTGCGTCTACCTAGGATGTGCAGATGATAGTGCTGCAGACAGGTTTCTGGATCTCTCCACTAATACTGTAATAGAATCAAGAGACGCTGTCTTCTTTGAGGATAAGTTCCTTAAGGACAAGAACCTGACACTGCCAGGTCTGCCAGCAACTAGTACTGAGTCTTTAGTTGAGCCAGGACAACGTAACTCTGACACTGAGCCTGTAGACACGAGTGGTTTAGATACCAGAAGGCTATCTAGTAGAAAGAAAATGCCTAAAAGCTTTGGTACAGATTTCGTGACTTACCAAGTTGAAGCTGATCCATCCACTTATAAGGAAGCGATGCGATCTAGAGACTCTCTATTATGGAAAGAAGCCATAGACGAAGAGATGAACTCTCTCATGCAGAACAACACATGGACTTTGGTCGATTTGCCCAAAGGGGCTAAAACCATTGACAATAAGTGAGTTCTGAGGAAGAAGTTAAATCCTGATGGGAGTATCGCAAAATACAAAACACGTCTAGTTGCCAAAGGCTTCACTCAAGTGAGTGGTGTAGACTACTTTGATATATACTCACATGTATGTCACTATGCGACAATTATGATTCTTCTCGCACTAGCATCTATTGAACACTATACTGTTCATCAGATGGATGTCAAGACTGCATTTTTGAATGGAGATCTGACTGAGGAGATCTACATGCACCAGCCTGAAGGGTTCGTCATAGAAGGTCTAGAAAATAAGGTCTGTAAGTTGATTAAGTCACTATACGGATTGAAACAAGCACCTAAAATGTGGCATGAAAAATTTGACATCTGTGTAAGAGGCTTGGGTTTCAAATCCAGTCTATCAGATAGATGTCTATACGTAAGAACAAGTGCAAATAAAGTAGCCATCATATGCTTGTACGTTGATGACATGCTAATTCTAGGCACTGATCAGTCTGAGGTGAAAGACGTGAAAGTTTTCTTGACGACACAATTTAGCATGAAAGACCTAGGTGAGGTGAAAATCATCCTAGGAATGAAAGTGTGTTGGGTATTGTATCCACAATGTACCTGATTTGAAGAAGCCCATGAACAAGCTAAGGTCAATAGACTATGTATTTGATAAAATCCTTCTAGTTGTGCTTGCAGTTTTTCCATGCTAAGTGCACACCACTGTCAGGGTGCAGTAGGTCAATATACACGGGTCTGCACGACGTAATCCCTCGTTGAGCGGATCAGTGTGTTGGCCTACGTGTACTCTCTCTATTGGAGTGCACTTTTTTTCAAGCACAGGGCTGTAAATATGCAGGAGCAGACAAGGAGCAAGGATGGGTCAAGGAGCATCTCATAGGTGAAAAGACGAAAATTCGTCTAAGTTAGAATCGACGAGAATCACCAAGTGATTCTCGCCGATTCGGCGAGAATCACTTGGGATTCTCGCCGATTCGTCGAGAATCAGAAGTTGATTCTCGCCGAACTCGATCCAGCAACTTCTAAGCTAGCACCTCTGCGTTTAAGTAAGAATCGACGAGAATCACTTAGTGATTCTCGCCGATTCGGCGAGAATCACTAGTGATTCTCGTCGAATCGACGAGAATCACTGGTTGATTCTCGCCGTCTCGACCTGGCTTAAAGCAGTGTGTGCAACCAAGGCAAATTCGACGAGAATCATCTTTGATTCTCGCCGAATCGTCGAGAATCACCTTTGATTCTCGGCGACTCGGCGAGAATCACTTTCGATTCTCACCGATTTTGACTTGGCATTTTTCTGGAACTTCCTGAACCGGATCTGCCGCTGTTAAGTTTCTGGACCGGGATTTGGGGATCTCTTTTGTGGGTCCCACAAACGGTCATATTGGAAAACCTCTATAGTATTTATATACAGGTATTTTGAACGGAATACGGACACAGAAAGAAGCCGAGCACGAAACCCTAATATCGCGATTTCTCTTCTCCGCCGCCGTCGCGCTCGGGCTAGTAAGTCGCCGCCGCTGATCGTTCTTCTTCCCGATCTCCGACGACAGAAGCTTAGCAAAGCTTGCGTCTCACGTGTCTATCCAGAGATCTCTTGTCTCTCGATTTGTTGACCGGGAAAAACTCCCCCGTCCGAATCGATCGAGACGACCGATCCTAGAGTGACCGTTGGTAGACCTAGTTTGCTTCGCAAAGAAGTTTGGATCTCAAAGCACTGCAGCAGCGCACCTTCGTGGCAGCCGACTCCGAACCAAGCCGCCGCTCGGATTGCCGCCGCCGGTTCCGGGAGATCCTCTCCAAGTGAGACCAAGGTCGTAGACTCTTCATCGACCTCGAGAACACGTCGTCGAACGAAGAGGAACACCGTAGTCTCCGAAAGAAGTTTGTATCTCATATACATTCCATATTTACTTTTGTTGTAAATGAACTTTTGTTCCGTGTTGTAAGGGTTGGGTGCAACCCGTTGTGTGGGAGTGTTGACTCTCACGTGTGGAAGGGCTCCTTCCGTTAGTGAAGGGATTGGATTTCAATCCCGTTGGAGAAGTGACCGAGTCGTCCCTTGTTGGGGAGATAGGTCGAAGGGGGAAAGTGGATGTACCCAAGTCGGGGAACCACTATAAATTTGCTGTGTATTCTGTGTGCTGTGCTTGTTGTTTTTATTGTGCAGGTACATCCGTAAATTCCGCAAAAGAACCACGTCACCTATTCCCCCCCCCCCCATAGGTGCACATAGCTGACACTAGGTGGACTTTCAAGTGGTATCAGAGCGAGGTTACTCATCAAAAGGTTAACACCTTGAGTAGAATCCTGCCACTAGTGTCAACAAGGAAACTTACATCTACTATGGACGGGCTCAAGTACTCCGGCAAGATCCCAGTGTGCAACAGACTCAACTTTCCTATCTGGAAGGAAAGGATCAGGTTCTACATGGAAGCAGTGAACCCTCGACTGTTCATGATCGTGCTGGAGGGACCTTATGTCCCCACTAAGGCCTCCACCATTGATCCCACCAAGAAAGTGCCGAAGACACTCTCTGAAATGGACAAGGATGAGATGGTCCTAGTGAGCCTTGACATGAAGGCAAGAAACATCCTGGTCAGTGCAGTCGATGACTCGATGATGCAGAACTTCAGCAACTGCAGGACAGCTCAGGAGATCTGGCAGTGTCTGATCATCTCTTATGGAGGGCACAGATGAAGTGAGGGATGATCGAGATCCCTCCTGAACCAGAAGTATGAAGCCTTCAGACAAGGGCCGAAGGAAGAGATCGGGGTCACCTATGAGAACTCCTAAGATTATCAACGCCCTCAGGGGTACGGAAGAGTGTTCACCAATGGTGACTCAATGACAAATTCCTTAGGTCCCTTACTAAGGAATGGGACACTAAGATCTGCGCCATCAGAGAATTTGGCAGACTGGCAGAAACTGATCCACAAATCCTGTTTGGGAAGCTGATGTCTTATGAGCTTCAGCTGAACACCAGGAAAGCTGAGAAGAAGCAGAAAAGGCTGCTGCAAAAGAAAGACTGTGGCTCTAAAAGCCAGTCACTCCAGAAAGGGAAGAGCACGGTGTCGTACCGTGCCAGAAAAAGGATGAGGAGGAGGACTCCGATCCATGCTCCTCCAGCTCAGAACTGTCGGAGGAGATTTCTCCCTCATCACTCGAGAGTTCAAGAGTTTTCTCAAGATGAGAATCAAAGAAAGAGAGACGGCTCCTCTTCCAGACATCAGAAGAAAACTACTCTTCTGACAGGTATGCATCTAAACCAAAAACATCGTTCTTCTGACATTATTGCTTTGGATGTAATAAGCCAGGGCACGTCGTGGCCGACTGCTATCAAGGCAAGAGGAAAAGGAAGAAGAGGAGCACAAGTCCTCTAGAGACAAGAAGAAGGAGCGAAGCTACATCGCTAAACGGCCAAAGACACTAGTGAGTCTGATTCATCAGACTCCAGTGATGATGAAGAAGCCTACTTCGGGCTGGTGGGTCGATCAGACTCAGAAGGAAATGCCCCCATTCACTGGGAAGGTAAAAGCTCACACCCCTCTCTATCCGATTCTCTGATCCTGAGTCTCAGGATGATGAACCTGAGGATGGCCCTTCGCCCGTGAAGCTGAGCTCCTCGAAAAGTATGAGCTTCTGCTCAACACTTTTGACGAGTGCCGCAAGAGACTGAAGGCTGAGAAGAAGGAAGTAAAATTCCTTAAGGGTGAGTGTGTATCCCTAAGGGAAGAGGTCACTAGCTGACTCTCTCAGACAGGAGCACATTGACCTAACTTCAAGCACTCAGAGTCTTTGAAGCTCCTTGATCTCAAGCAGGAGGAAGTCAACAATTGGAAGAACTACTTGCGGCAGAAAGGAAGATCGTACAGAGCTTCTCTATGCCAAAAACAGTGCTTCCAGTCGTTGACACTTCTCTGCTCAGGTCAAAGGAGCTGGCTTGGGCATATTGGGGCATCTGGTTCTTCATCTAGGAGAAACAAGAACCAGAGGAAGAATAAGGCCGCCAAGAAGGCCTCTGCTGATGAAAAGGGTAAGCTCCTCTCAGTCCTGTTGCATTCAGAAAGCCTGGCTTTCCTTGCAACCAACATGACTTTGAGTCAACATTTGGGCATCATTTCCGGCCTCGGTTGCAAAGCCTAAGATCCGGTATGACGGTTGGAACTTCCCCCGAACTTTGGTGAGAGTGCCTTCAAGGCACCTTATGAGGAAATCCACATAGGAAATTATGGTCTATTCTCTAGCGGCATAATGGAAAGCAGGCACCTAAGCCAAACCTGTTATACAGAAGGTGACAAAGTCATGTGACTGTTGTCACCATGAGGTCTCCACCTCCAGATCCAAGGCCCCAGCTGCACCCACCGTTCCAGGGTAAGGCAGAGCCTAGGAAGAGATACAACCGGTTCGACTGTTGGTGCTGTGGCAAAGTCGGTCACTTTGACGTGATTGTTGGTTTAATCCAAGACATTACGAGACTTCTCATGTTAATAATGCGAGGCCGACCACTCGTAGGGTTAACCAACCGAGGGGGAGTGTGCTAACCAGGAATCTAGGACCCAAGTTCGATTGGGTTCCTAAGGCAAATTAATTTTGTTTTGCAGGAATGTCCAAAGGCCACCAAAACGCCGATCTGGTATTTGGACAGTGGATGCTCCCGGCATATGACCGGGACAAGAAGCCTGCTGCGTGATTACGCTCCAGTCGAGAATGGACCCAAAGTCATCTTTGGAGGGTCAGATCGAGGAGTCACCAGAGGTTATGGTATGATTTCCAACGGTATATCTCTATCACCGACGTGGCTTATGTTGAAGGGTTAAACCATAACCTGATCAGTGTAAGTCAGTTATGTGATAAAGGTTATGACGTTAAGTTCTGCAAGGATAAATGTCTGATAATTTCACGTACCTCTTCTGAAACGGTATTATCAGGTATTAGGAGCAGAAATATCTTTTGTTTGGATTTTCTCAGTTTAGATTCATCTACCCCCGTATGCCTTGTGGCAACTGCAGTGCATCTCTTTGTGAACAATGGCACAAGAGATTGGCACATATTAATTTCAAGACAATTAGTATGCTATTTTCTAAGGAATTGGTAAGGGATGCTCCCAGTATCAAGTGCATCAAAGATAACCCCTGTCCTGCATGCCAGATGGGCAAACAGACTCGGGCTACTTTTAAGAGCATCGCTGACAAAGACTCCTCCCGATGTCTTACCTTTTGCATATGGACTTGTTTGGTCCAATGCAAGTTTATAGCTTGGGAGGCAAGTCCTATACGCTAGTGATAGTTGACGATCATTCTCGGTTTACTTGGGTGTTCTTTTTAAAACGAAAGTCAGATACGTTTGACATCTTCACTAATTTTGTCAAGCAGTTCAGAACGAATTTAACTGCTCCGTGGTCAAAATCAGAAGTGATCATGGTACAGAATTCGAATCTGGTGCAATGACAGAATTTTGTGAAGAAAACAAGTATCTTTCATGAGTTTTCCTCCCCGCGCACTCCTCAGCAAAATGGAGTTGCGGAGAGGAGAAATAGAACTCTCATTGAAGCCTGCACGACTATGTTGAAAGATGCTTCTCTCCCCAGAATACTTCTGGGCAGAGGGTGTCTATACGGCATGTCATGTACAAAACCGAGCATTGATCAACAAGCATCATCGTAAGACGCCCTACGAGCTACTGAAAGGCAGAAACCAACCATGTCCTACTTGAGGATTTTTGGTTGCGATGCTATGTACTGAATAATGGGAAGTACCCGCGTACTAATTCGTGAAAAATGCTTCGAAGGCATATTCATGGGCTATAGCTCCCATAGTCGGGCATATAGGGTCTTCAATAAGAAAACCCTAGTGGTAGAAGAATCAATAAATGTTGTATTTGATGAAGGAAGTTTGCTTAACAGCAATCTTCCAGTATATTCTTGAAGATGCAGGTGCACGACTGGAACAGCTGAGTCTGGATGAGACCGCTAAAGTTGACGCTCCTAAGTACGTCAAAGTCTCCACCTCCACGTCATCTGAAAGTGTTGAAGATCAAGATAGAACAAATCTCTTAGAGGAAGAGAAGCCAAGAAGTAGTTGAAGCTCCTGACTCCCGACTACTAGAGCTCCGGCACGTGAGGGATCATCCTAGAGATCAGATCATCGGGGATCCTCGTGTCGGGGTCAGAACTCGAAGAGGTACAATTAACGAGGTCTTGCATCTTAGCTTTCTGTCACAGGTCGAGCCAAAGAAGTTCGACGAGGCGAACAAGGATGCGGCATGGATTCTAGCCATGCAAGAGGAACTACATCAATTCGAGCGGTGCAAAGTTTGGACTCTGGTTCCCAGACCATACACGCAGAATGTGATCGGCACAAAGTGGATCTTCAGAAACAAGCTGGATGAACATGATGTCATCATAAAGAACAAAGCCAGGCTGGTGGCTCAAGGTTACCGACAGGAGGAAGGGATTGATTTCGACCAGACCTTTGCACCAGTAGCAAGGCTCGAGGCAATCAGGTTGTTCCTGGCGTATGCTGCAGTCAAAGGATTCACAGTCTATCAAATGGATGTGAAATCGGCATTCCTGAACGGAGACCTGAAAGAGAAAGTATACGTCGCTCAACCCCCAGGTTTTGTCGATCCTACTTTTCCCACCATGTCTACTTCTTAATAAAGCATTA
The DNA here is from genome assembly GCA_039583875.1 of Platanthera guangdongensis. Lineage (NCBI taxonomy): Eukaryota > Viridiplantae > Streptophyta > Magnoliopsida > Asparagales > Orchidaceae > Platanthera > Platanthera guangdongensis. The sequence continues at coordinate 219,961,332 of CM077163.1, read as the reverse complement.
TATGGGTTGAAACAAGCTCCACGAGCTTGGTATGAGACTTTATCTAGGTTTCTTCTTGAGACAAGTTCTCTAGAGGTAAAATAGATAAAACATTGTTTCTCAGGGAAGTCAAAGGCAAGATTTTGCTGGTGCAAATCTATGTCGATGACATAATTTCGGCTCAACGGACAACAATCTTTGCAAAAAGTTTTCTAAACTTATGCAAGGAAAGTTTGAAATGAGCATATGGGAGAGCTTAAGTATTTCTTAGGCCTTCAAGTGAAACAGTCTGAGGATGGAATCTTCATCTCTCAGACGAAGTTCACAATGAACTCCTTAAGAAATTCAGAATGGAGAGTGCAACCTCTATGAGGACTCCAATGAGATCCACCATGTCTCTGGATAAGGATGAGAAAGGTAAACCTTTCGATGAAACCAAATACAGAAGCATCATTGGATCCCTGCTCTACCTTACTGCCAGTCGACCGAATATTATGTTCTCCATATGTGTCTGTGCCCACTATCAGGTGAACACTAAGGAATCTCACTATGTCGCTGCAAAGCGAATTCTGAGATATCTTAAAGGTACTCCTAATCTTGGCTTGTGGTACCCGAGAAACAATGATGTCGAGCTAATAGGCTTTTCAGATGCTGATTTTGCAGGGAGCAGGGATGACAGGAAAAGCACCTCCGGGACGTGTCAATTCCTCGGCAGGAGGCTTATTTCGTGGAACAGCAAGAAACAGAATTGTGTTGCAACCTCCACAGTAGAGTCAGAGTACATCTCGGCAGGAAGCTGTTGCGCACAACTTCTATGGATCAGAAACCAGCTAGCCGACTACGACCTTCAGTTCAAGGAAGTACCCATGTACTGCGACTCCTCAAGTGCAATTGCCATTGCCAACAATCCGGTGTCGCACAGCAGAACGAAGCATATCGAAGTACGCTACCACTTCATTCGGGAGCACGTGGAGAACAAGATATCTCTCTCTGTTATGTCCCCACGGACAAGCAGATTGCTGATATATTCACAAAGCCCCTAGACGAGGCCAAGTTCAATCTTTTCAAGACTGAATTAGGGATGCTCAATTATGAGGACTGAAGACTACAGAGGCTCCAGGCCGTGCAAGAACTGAGGGGGAGCAAAGGGTAAACGCTACAGACCCTGATTTGTAGAAGCCGAAAAGGGGGAGATTACCCTCTCGGCTAAGGCTAAGGTGGCTCCAAGCTTACTCCCAAAATTGGTATTGGTAATTGATAACTCACTTAACTCTCTTTTTCAGTTTATGGTTTTCATTCTCATTTGTTCTATTCACCTTAGCTTGTAGGGTTTAGGCTTCTTCAAATAGGGGAGATTGTTGGGTATTGTATCCACAATGTACCTGATTTGAAGAAGCCCCTGGACAAGCTAAGGTCAATAGACTATGTATTTGATAAAATCCTTCTAGTTGTGCTTGCAGTTTTCCATGCTAAGTGCACACACTGTCAGGGTGCAGTAGGTCAATATACACAGGTCTGCACGACGTAATCCCTCGTTGAGCAGATCAGTGTGTTGGCCTACGTGTACTCTCTCTATTGGAGTGCACTTATTTCAAGCACAGGGCTGTAAATATGCAGTAGCAGACAAGGAGCAAGGATGGGTCAAGGAGCATCTCATAGGTGGAAGACGAAATTCGTCTAAGTTAGAATCGACGAGAATCACCAAGTGATTCTCGCCGATTCGGCGAGAATCACTTGGGTTCTCGCCGATTCGTCGAAATCAGAAGTTGATTCTCGCCGAACTCGATCCAGCAACTTCTAAGCTAGCACCTCTGCGTCTAAGTAAGAATCGACGAGAATCACTTAGTGATTCTCGCCGATTCGGCGAGAATCACTAGTGATTCTTGTCGAATCGACGAGAATCACTGGTTGATTCTCGCCGTCTCGACCTGGCTTAAAGCAGTGTGTGCAACCAAGGCAAATTCGACGAGATCATCTTTGATTCTCGCCGAATCGTCGAGAATCACCTTGATTCTCGCGACTCGGCGAGAATCACTTTCGATTCTCACCGATTTTGACTTGGCATTTTCTGAACTTCCTGAACCGGATCTGCCGCTGTTAAGTTTCTGGACCGGGATTTGTGGATCTCTTTGTGGGGCCCCCAAACGGTCATATTGGAAAACCTCTACAGTATTTATATACAGGTATTTTGAACGGAATACGGACACAGAAAGAAGCCGAGCACGAAACCCTAATATCGCGATTTCTCTTCTCCGCCGCCGTGCGCTCGGGCTAGTAAGTCGCCGCCAGCTGATCGTTCTTCTTCCCGATCTCCGGCGACAGAAGCTTAGCAAAGCTTGCGTCTCACGTGTCTATCCAAAGATCTCTTGTCTCTCGATTTGTTGACCGGGAAAAACTCCCCCGTCCGAATCGATCGAGACGACCGATCCTAGAGTGACCGTTGGTAGACCTAGTTTGCTTCGCAAAGAAGTTTGGATCTCAAAGCACTGCAGCAGCGCACCTTCGTGGCAGCCGACCCGAACCAAGCCGCCGCTCGGATTGCCGCCGCCGGTTCCGGGAGATCCTCTCCAAGTGAGACCAAGGTCGTAGACTCTTCATCGACCTCGAGAACACGTCGTCGAACGAAGAGGAACACCGTAGTCTCCGAAAGAAGTTTGTATCTCATATACATTCCATATTTACTTTTGTTGTAAAGGAACTTTTGTTCCGTGTTGTAAGGGTTGGGTGCAACCCGTTGTGTGAGAGTGTTGACTCTCACGTGTGGAAGGGCTCCTTCCGTTAGTGAAGGGATTAGATTTCAATCCCGTTGGAGAAGTGACCGAGTCGTCCCTTGTTGGGGAGATAGGTCGAAGGGGGAAAGTGGATGTACCCAAGTCGGGGAACCACTATAAATTTGATGTGTATTCTGTGTGCTGTGCTTGTTGTTTTTATTGTGCAGATACATCCGTAAATTCCGCAAAAGAACCACACATCACCTATTCCCCCCCCCCATAGGTGCACATAGCTGACACTAGGTGGACTTTCAAAGTGAACTTCACAAAAAAGGGTATTATCCTAAGTCAGAGTCACTACATTAGGAATCTACTAGAAAAGTGAGGTTACGATAAGAGCAAAAAGGCTGAGACTCCATACGATTATAACAGTAGACTGAAACCGAATGAAGGTTCAACTATTAGATAGTTGAATTATTCCAAACTCATAGGAAGTCTCATGTACGCTACTACCTGCACTAGACCTAACATAGCCTTTACGGTCGGCATGTTGAGTAGATTCACTAGTAACCCTAGGAAGGACCACTGGGACGCCTTAGACAGACTAATGAGATACCTAAAGTATACTGAGAAGTATGCTTTATGTTACAGTGGGGATCCTCCAATGCTTGAAGGGTATTCCGACGTATCTTGGTGCTCGAAAATAGCTGATTGTCGATCCACTAGTGATTTTGTGTTTATACTAGGAGGAGCTGCAGTAGCTTGGAAGTCTAAGAGGCAAACGTGCATTACACTATCCTCTATGGAATCGGAACTCTATGCTCTCGCTTCAGCTGGAGAAGAGGCAGAGTGGATAAGAGATCTGATATTGGACATTCCAATGACGAGTCTAAAAATGAACTCTATTTCGATTTATTGTGACAATCAAGACACGAAGACCATTGCTACAAATACGTTGTTCAATGAAAAGCGAAGGCAACTAAGGATGAAACAAACCTGGTTGACCTATCTCACAAGTCAGGGGATAATCTCCCTATTGGACGTGAGATCAAAAGATAATGTAGCAGATGTCCTTACTAAGGGCTTATGTAAGGTTCTCACATCTAAAACATCGGGGGAGATGCGATTAACGTCCATTTAGGAGGACTTAATACCTAGCTTATGTTTTAAATTTAAGAATCGTTATCTGCTTACATTCAAGCATCTACGTTGAACACACTAAAGTATTTCAGATGTTATCTGATGAAAGCTAGAGGTGAGATAGTTGTCAGTCATTCCAAATTTGATAACTTACGTAACTATTCTTTGTCAAAGGCTGAATTGGGTATCATTCCAAAAAAGAATACTGAGGTTGCTGATATGTGTCTTGATATTATGATTATTAGTTATATCACTCCAAACTTGATGATATAATAGTCATAGTTTGTTGTATCATTCCAAACTTGATGATATATCACAATTGTGGAACGTTAATAATAACCTTAATAATCGAAGGAACATGCTTTGATTCTATGAAATCAATTAATCTAATTTTGTGTAAATTAGATAGAGATGTTGTCTTGGGATTCTTTCCTCCCAGTTAGAGTATTAAGTTCACCCGCTGTTAGAACTAATCACTTTATTTCTGCAAATGTTTGAATTCATAGAGATTTGTCTCATGACATTCTTGTTGTAATTGTTTGCAGGAAAAGTGGAGATTGGAGGAGAGACAGGTGATTTTGACCCAGATGATGATGATCTGCTATTCGCCTAGATAAATTATCAGTTTGTGTTTTTCAATTTCTTGTTTTATTTCATGTTTGGAACATTTGGTTTGAGTTTAACATTTTGTTATCTAAAACTTATATTTACATTTCTGGAAAAACTCTTTTGTTTGGTCATTATTAACTATTGGATAAGTAGTCATTTTTCTTATGCTAACACTTATATACAATATAGGAGGAGATTATTGATGTATATTTATATATGTGTTAATGAGCTCCTTAACGGGTCGGTTAGGATCCGATAGGCATCCAAACCCGTAGTCGGGGATTTAGAGTTTCGCCTATAAATACCCCTGCTGGGGGCAACGATAAGGTCATTCCAAACTTGATGGTCACGCGGATGCTTCGAGCGCTCCAACACGACCTCCTTGATAAGGAGTCTTAAACATAACTTCCATCACCAATTGAGGCGCAATGATGGGTTGAAATGTATGAGCCGCGACCGTGGTATGGTATCCAGGCTGGGAATTGTGGTGGAGAATCATGGGAATTGCCCAGGAGGAACCTTCCTGGGGCCTAATCCGGCCCATCCCGATTCTGGGAGCAACAATCATAACATAAAACTCACTGGATGGGCTTGTGTCACCCTGTTAAGCTGAATTCTCACAGAGAGAAATTTGAAATTCGGCTTTAAATACAAATATATAGCAATGTTAATAACACACCTGATTTTACTACTAGCCACCATGCCATACTAGTATCTCATAAAATTCTATTTTCATATTCAACAAGCTATTAGCACACCACCCAAAACCTAAAAAAAACATTCAATTCATTTCAAATTTATGAAACATTACAAGATTGTTGCAATGCTAAATTAACATTAATCTCTCCAAGAATTTGAAAGTAAACTCCTATTGAATACTCCAAAACGCAGCTAATGCCAAAATTGGAATGGGCAAGAAGATACAAAAGGCTGGAATTGCACAATATTTGAAGGGGAAACATTATCTTTGTAGTCGGCGGTAAGTTTGTCTTGTCGGCGGTGAAGTTTAGTAAGAGGTGATGACTCGTCCAACATTGGCCGTATATATTTTCTTCAAACTTGTAGTGTAAAGTCACGTGGAAGTGTGAAACATATGTAAAGCTTTATGGTCTCTGTCTCTAGCTAAATTATCTCTTGTTTTGATAGTCGAAGAGGTTGAATACAATTCATTCAGACTTGACCGAGGCTTTGTTTGGGGGGACTTATTTTCACCGGTCAAAGCGGTTACGATCGCATGAAAATAAGTCCCCCCAAACGGAGCATCAATCTTGTGTTAAAGAGTTTTTGGATCACTTCTTTGGATTATCTGAGCCGTCCATCGAGCTCTCTTACTGTTGTAAAATCTGGCACACACAGACACACCTATAAATATTGCAGGTATACAAGAACACAAAATAACCACCAAATTTATATAATGAAAATATAAATTCAAATACAAGAAAAAAATAAGAGGAAAAATGACCGTCCGATTAATATACCGAAGGTGCACCAGACACATACGATCCGCGGCGAGAATCTGAGATCTGAACTGCAATCCGCCTTGCGGACGCATAAGGTTCACCGAACCTTCAACGTCGAAGTCTGATATTCAACCGCACCACCACCGGAAAACAACGTCGCCACCGGAGAGAATCCTCCGTCGAGGCTAACTACACACATGCACGCCGTCGACACCACGCCTCTCCACTCCAAAACGTCCACTGCAATGCCGACGACAAACTCTAACAAGCCCGGCGGCAACTCCCTCTCACAACGTGGGCGGCTACCTCCTCCAAGACCGGCGACAACACCCAAGGCCAACAGCCTCTCCGAGTCACGAGCGTGAGAGAGATAGAGAGAGAGAGAGGAGAGAGAGAGTGAGGAGGATCTCCTATCTCCAAGGCGGCTCCTCCAACAATGCTACAGGCGGATTCTTCTCCCAAAACCTTGATGGCTCACTCTTTCACGGTTAAGTGGCAGCCCTAATTTTTCCCCTTAAAAGGAGAGGGAAAAAAGTAAATCTCCCATAGATCACGGGAGATCAAAGCAGTAAAAAAATTTCCATGATTCCTTGATCCTGGCATTCGGACCAAACCAAAAAGGCAACACTTACAGCTCCTCCGAACGAATCATCGCATTTCCTAGACGAACGCCTTTTGACAGCGCACCGAATATCTGTTTGGGCTGCGGACAAGGAGTGGTAGGATGCGTTAGGCAGTGATGGGGGTGTGGCAGCCACCCCTCACGGCCTCACCTAAAAAGTTTCTCAGTGTTTTGATTTTGCTCAAGTTTTCATGGAGGCTTTGTCTAGTTGATGCATGCCAATGACACTGAATTGTCATTTCTTTGGATATTAGCTGCTGAATGTTGAAATGGTGAATTTAGTAGTCCTTCATTTTTTTCACCGGATCCATTCGATTAGCGCTTTCATCTTGATCAATTTTGTGAAACCAAATGTATGTTCGGATCATGTTGGAATCATATTCGGGTTGCGACATCTGAAAAATTTTCAATGATTAATGAAGATTTTGGAGATATGTAGGAGAAGCAATGTGGGTGAAAGTAGGCTAGTGGTACATATGGGCCCAATATCAAGCATTCAATCTGTATGACCTGTAATTCGTCGCGTAAAAATGCTCAAGGGCAACACCACATGATAGTGCTTAGTGGCCTCAAGGAGAGTACTCGGCGGTCTCAAGGATATTACTCTGCGGCCTCGAAGGAGAATACTCACACCCCATCTGGGTCTGAGAATAACATTTTGGTTAAGGCGGGAGCAGCTATTCGTAAACCATACCCCCCTTTTCCCTTGAATTTGCCTATAAATAAGACCTTAAGACACAAGTAGAAGACACCTTCACCCCTCCCCCCTATATATAGGGGCGAGTTCATTGTCTGCCTCTCTTGTGCCGAGCTCAACATTGACTTTAGGAGGGGACGTTCCGATAGACTTCAGGGTGTGTGACTGGACCTCCGCGCTGCAGCACTCCGTTGAACTGGTATCCAAATTTCAACACAATCTATGTGAAGTAACCTTTATTTGTTTCAAGCCACTTAATCTAGCCTGGTTCCACATGCAAAAGTGTACGCGATCGGACATACTTAACTTCTTAGAAAATTGCACTAACAGATCGAGCTGATTTCTCCGGGTCCAGACAGGAGTTGGATACAAAAACACCTCCTGTTCTATACAATGTTAGAAAAATAGAAGCTTAACGAACCACTCTTGCCTTACCAAAAATACATTATGGAAATTTTCGTGAAAGCGGGGTAGTCGCAGGAATACTCAACCAATTAAGACAAATAAACTAGTAGCAAACAAAATAACAAGAGCTGAAATTGCATTAAATATCTTCTTACAATGCGAGACATATATTGCAAGACATGATTTCACAATGCATCTGATGAAAATCAACAAAAACAACAAGAGCAAAAAATCGGCGGACAAAAATCTGTAACCGCCCAAGCCGGCTATCCGCCAAGGCTAATCGCCAAGTCCGACAAGTCGCGCGAACAACTCAAACCAACAAGCCGCTGAACTGGCAGACCGCGCCCTTAGCCGCACGAACTGCTGCTTATTGCGTACTGAAGAAAACAACCATGTCCACAACTTCTGGACGCTTGACCGCGAGGTCGCCTAACTGTTGAAGTCGCTGCAAACAGAAGAACTGGAACTGAGCTACTCATTGTCCGCAACTCCCGGTCGTCTAACCGCTGAGTAAGACAAACAACTTATTCGAACTGCTGCCCAGTCCGCAAAAGGCGAACTGAATTATCCAAGCTGGGAAACTGTTAAGGAAGAAGATCGCCTAGTCGTCGAACCCGCGACCTGCTGCTAACTGCCGCTGCGAGCTGCCAGCTATCTGCACTGCCTTCAGAACCAGTTTCCTAGCTGCCAAGTGCTAGCCGCACAATCTGCAAACACAATAATAACTCGGTCACTAATCCTTGCCGCACGGTTAGAAAAAACGTAACCATCGAGTTTAACCCAAGCTACAGTTCTGACAGTTTCTGTTATTTATGACGAGACCAGCACCCCTATTTATAGGCGGGCCGACGGATACCGTCACCGCCCAGGGGGATATAGTGACCGCTAGTGACGTGGCAGCTAGCATCACCAGTCTGTCTAACATGTGGAGTGCCAACACCAGACCATGCACGATTAACTCCACCAATCTGCACCGTTATGCAGACAACAACTTCAGTCTGCGTAGACTTAAGTAATCAATCAAATAGCCATGCGACCTGAACCTTAACCGTGCCAACGACAATCTGTCAGTCTCCGCGGTCTCTTAATCCAGACAGCGCGGTCCACAGTTAGCTCAAATCTAACTGCACAGTTATCATTCCAGGGTTACTGTTGAGATAGGACACAAGAAGAAGAGAAGCCGAAGAACAGTCTATTCGCCAGAACCTATCCTCACTACCCACGCGGTCTTCGTGGTCTACGCGGTCTGCATACCTCAGACCGCCCACTCCCACTTCAACAATTTCAACACTACTCAATGAAGTGGAAAGTCAGCCTAAGTAATCCCCATAACCGCATAAATGGTCTCAACGACAACGGCTTTGTGAAGATATTTGCGACATTATCCTGACTCTACACATATTCCACCATCAGAGATCCCTCCAGCACCATCTCCTAAATGAAGTGATGCTCGATCTCAATGTGCTTTGTCCCGCGTAATGCACCATCTCCCTAATGAAGTGATGCTCGATCTCGATGTGCTTTGTCCTCGCGTGACAAGCTGGATTTGTAATCAGATTGATAGCACTCTCGTTGTCACCGCATAGCAGAGTAGGACTTTGCACCTCCTCAGGGATGTCCACCACTAACCTCCGAAGTCAGATGACCTCCTAAGCTGCTAAGTTCGACAACTTATATTCTGCTTCAGTAGTGGAAACAGACATAGAGTCCTGAACAGGCTGGAAAAAAGACGGTCCATGTAACCCACATTAGATCACCATGTGCGACCTTCGATCCCGCCGTATATTTCTGTCAGCACGAATTTTCGCTCATGATTGATCTAAAATATAATCAATTTTCAATGCGATCGTATTAAGGCTTCGTTGGTAACCCGTTTTCGCCGGGCGTTTGGAGCAAGCGCCGCCGTACGGCTGGAAAACAAACGGTCTCCGACGACGTTTGCTCTGTCTGCTCATGCCGCGCCCTGAAGAACTGAGCAAAAAGCTCCGTCTGGATCCCCTCCTTCCCACCTCCAGTTCGAACTCTCCGGTTCGACCCGCCGGTTACTCCCGCCACCGCAGAATCAAACCAAACCTAAACCATCCAAACCACATATCATACTACTGTGCTTACTTTAACATGATTAATTACAGAGCGTTACAACTTGCAAGAACCTAAATATTTCTCCTCGGCTAGCGTGTTCCCAATTCAAACATAGATGCATGGTCACACTTATTACGCCTACAAATTAATGACTAGCGATAAACAAAGAAACGTACCATCTAATTCTTCCCCAAAAAGAAAGCTTTTAACTTGCTAAAAACCATGGCCGCTGCTTCATCTCTATCCCTGGAATGTCTTTCAATACGAAGGCGGCATCAGTATAAAATATACACGCCCACAGCCTGCCGTGATCTCCCACCATCAAAAATATTAGAGATTTATCAAGGCTTTCGATCGGTTGATGGCCCCCATAGATGCTGCTTTCTTCTTCCTGGTTCTTGTGGGCTTGGGAGGCAGCCTGGCCGCCGGCAAAGCTCAGGTTCCGGCCATGTTCGTGTTTGGAGACTCGTTAGTCGACCCGGGAAACAATAACAACCTGCTGACGCTGGCCAGGGCAAACTTCGACCCCAATGGTATAGATTTCCCTGTGGGGGAAACTGGGAGGTTCTGTAATGGCGGCACCCTCATTGATCATTTGGGTATGTCCTACTTTTCTTCTTTCTTCCTCTTTTTTCCTTCAAAATTTAGAATTTGTTTGGCAGAGCGGTGGCCTTCCGCGGAAATTACCCCACGGCCCGCTGGATCCGGAGAGGGTCTAATGGACATTAGTACAAAAAAGATTCAGTGGACAAGAATTTTTTGAATAAAAAAAAATATAAAACGATGGATAAAACAAAGTTGGACCAAAAAGCAAGAGATCTTGTCCGTGAAATGATCCCCACGGAATGGAGAGGATCCTGGAGCCCGCACGACCCCGTGTGGTTCCCCGTTGCTGTGGATTTTCACGGAAATCCCGCGGCCACCACGCATATTCCTGAAATGTGCGGAGGAGGCAGGGCGGTGAGGTACACTCAACCTGCGCGCATATGCCGCCAAAGGAAACCTTAATATTACGAAGTTGTACAAACAATTTTTTCGCAAAAGAAGTAGATCAATTCATGCAAATATTGGCCTATATATAAATATCATTATTTTTGCACATTTCACCCTCCTAAGTGCTTCTAGTTGGCATTTTGCGCCATAGGTTGATTTTTTTGGGGGTATTTTAGTCTGCAATTTAAAAAGGCTCAATTTTGTAGTGGTCAGGAAAACATTGCTACTGTCATGCTTATTAGGCAAGGTGATGGGGGAGGCATGGTGAAGACGACTCAATTTTGTCGTTATTGTTGACGCGTTCATCTCTGTGGCGGACGATGATAAGGATCCTGCCATGGGAGTTGGAGTACATGAAGCGCGCTACAAAGACCCGTTGAGTGTTGGTGGTCTTGCTCTTACTTAGCTTCTTCTTCTTCCTTCTCGAGCGAATTGAGTCCGACGGGTTATCGACACGCGCCGATATCCTAGAATCTAGGGATGCCACAGAACATTGCTTGACATGTTGGAACCACACAAGGCGGATTCGTAGGTTGCGTTTAGTCATGGGTGTAAAAGTTATGGACTCTAATGCCCCTCAAAATGAACCTTAAGGTGCAAAATGTCAAATTAAAGCAATTTGTGGTGTGCAATGTGCCAAGTTTATAAATTCTTGTTGTAATGTATCAAAAACATGATATTCGAAATTGCAAAGTGCTAATTTTCTCGATTATTGCTCACAACAGCATATGTTTTCAACTAAACATGAACAGACATCAACATTTATTTATTTGTTTTTATTAGTGATAAAAATGACAATAGATATTAGATTTTTCAAGGCAATATAATATATATATATATATCATCATATCTTTCACTGTTATAATGAAAAGTTGTATTTGGTGAAACATTCAAAAATAACAATTATGTCCTCATTTTTATATTTTAATAATTTGACATATATTATAATCTATTTCAAAAAAATTAAAATACAGTGTATATTCAAGTAATTACGCTATCAAAAAATTAGAAGAGACGATGAAAATCCATTTAAATTCAAAAACAATTTCAGTAGAGCTCCTACAATTACTATGATAGGTTGTCATTAGGCATGTTAGCGGTCTATTCAAGAAAGGTTGTCATTAGGCATATCAGTGGTATTTTCGAGGCGACGACATTAAATCAATCAACCTTATTAACTCAAAATTAATATTTTTAGGTCAAAACGTATATTGTCTTACAAAAAAAAATTATAATATTTATGTATATTTTTTTACGGTCATTTTGAGTACTCATATGTATATGTTGCGGGCGAAACCCGCCTTGATGGGGCGGAGGAATCTCGTCGTCGTCGGTCGGGCACTGTCGCGCATGGCCATAGGGGCGGAGCACCGTGTCGGGCACTCGTATATTATAAAGCAATATGTATATTTGGAGCACACCTAACTTTGAATTTGGACCATTAAATTAAATCTGATCATGCATCCGCTAAAGCTGAAGAGAGAAAAAAAAAAGAGAAGAGAGAGAGGGAGAGTACTTAATATTAAAAAAAAATGAAGAAATGGGGGGGGGGGGGGGGGGATGATGGGGATCCTCATCCATTTCGTAGTCCAGATTTTTCAGGGGAGGATCAAACATGTTCATTAATTCCTAACCTTTTATATTTTTTTTAAATCAAAAAATTCTGCACCCTTAGATATTTTGGAGAAAAATCTTATCCATTGAATGGACAAATCGATCCCCGGATTTGGGGAGAGGGGGGCGCCCAAGAATGAGGGAGAGATCGGGAGAGAAAGAGAGCGGGGGAGGGAGGAGGGAGAAAAAGATAAGAGAGAAATTAATTTTTTTAGATAAAAATAAAATTAGAATGACCGCGGGTTTGCTGGAGTCTGATAAACCGCCGGCGGGCGCTGGGTAGGCCGGCGGCGACTCCGCCACCGGTGACAACACTAAAATGAATATCTGTTGTATAACTAAATTTGTCAGGATTTCTATGAATTTCTTGTTTTCGGCTGTTGGCAGTCCACAATGGAAGGATCCAATGGCCAAAAATAAAAACTTTCTTTTTAGCTGTTTGATGGGACGGTCAAAATAAAAAGTTTGATATGCTTTCCAATATATATTGGTTTATACGATAAATATATAGAAAAATAAAATTTGGCCTTTGAAGGGTGCCTTTATGAAATTACATACATGCTGCTACTACCACACGTGCGGAAGTTATAGAGCGTAAGTCATGGAGTGTTCATAATAAAATACTAGAAATTATTATTTACGGGCAAAAATGATTAATGATGGAGTATTATTATTTTTAATAAAGACGATGAATCTAGCCAACCTAGCTAGCTAGCTAGCTATCTATATGGTGGTCCAACGTCTATGATTTCCTTCTTCCCTCATTCTCTTTAATGGAACGGTAATTAACTCCATGTGAGAGAGAGCCCATGGGTTCTGCATGTGCCAAGTAATGCATTGCATGCTTTAATGGGCTCACTCGATTGCTTTTACAAAATTTCTTTTAAGGCGCAACATATCTTTGGCTATTCGCAGTTCAAAATTTTAAACAAAACATCAATTTTATGTGTTTAATTGCAACCTTAAACTCTTAGGACCCTAACCTTAAACTCTTAAAACCCCAACCCAGTAACCCCTCGTGCATCCCATTAAGGCGCGACAAGTCAAAATCATGTTGCGATTAACAATCTTCTTTTATTGGTGAAAATAAAATTGATAAGGACTCCTTAATTTATAGAAATTCAGTGCATCCAAGTGGAGGGGCGGTCGGCCACCCGGCCGGCACTGCCACCACGTGGCTCTCGGACCGCGCGGCCACGAGGCCGCACACTCCATGCAAGCGGCCTCAAGATCAAGCAGGCGGGTGGCTCCTCGGCCACACGCCGGAAGGCCTGCCAATCTCAGGCCGGGGTGTGCATAAAAAACCGAAACCGACCGAACCGATCTAGTTGAACCAATTTTCGGACCGAACCGATCGGATCGGTTCGGTTTTGACTTAGGGGGGTTAAAAACCGACATCATTTCGGTTCGGTAAACCGGAAAACCGAACTGAACCTAATTTTTAGAGCACAAAAACTATTAACAAAGATAATATATTATAATTATGTTTGTATTAAGACATCCAACTTCTTTGTCCTAGGTGTCAACAACCAACATTAAATATGCTGTAATTAATATTTCTTTTAAATGTTGATAAGCTTATTTATTTGGAAAATATATTTTCTAGTTAATCAGACTCCCACTCAACTAGTAGCCGACCATCCAAGAAAACACTAACAAAAATCAGTATTTTTTGAATATAATGTTTTAAGTTTGTTGGAAAACTGAATCGATGTTAAAAAACCGAACCAAACCGATCAGCTTTGGTTCAATTTTGATTTTGAGTGTGTAAAATCCAATGATATTCGGTTCGGTTTCGTTTACCTAAAATCAAACCAAACCGAACCACTTGCATGCCTACCCCCAGGCCAGCCTCCCCTAGGGTGGTCAGCACTAGGCCGGCCACCCGCCGCGTGACCGCATGGGCGGCCTCTCGACTGCCCGCGGGGTTGCGACCATTTGGCCTTGGTCAATTGCCCAGACGGCCTCCGCAGGTCGGGCCCCATCACCGGTCAGTCCCTCCGGTCGGCCCTCCTCCGCCGTCCGATTGGCAATGCACGATCTCCACCATCCAATCGCCAAATAACCACTTTCCGTAACCACTCATTATGAGGAAGTGCACATAACCAAAAATTAAAACCAGTGTACGCATAGTAAACTATTTAAAAATTCGTGTCATAATCTATAAGGAATCAGTCTGCAAATAGTAACTAGGGTGTTTAAGGTCTACATATAACCGTGTAACCACCATAACCACTCATGGGGCCTATAAATAGGACTCTGACGACTCGTTCATTTTTATCCTTTCCCTCTTCTCGCTTCACCTCCTACACACGTGAGAGTTCCACCAGGAATCTCCTTCACCTTCGAAGATGACCTTGAAGATCGTTCAAACGCCTTCATCAACATTCGAGCACTCCTACGCACGCTCCACTCTGCACTCTTTTCGCCACAACAAGCATCTCATGCATAACGCGGTCAACACTTAACACCCTCAAATTCAACAACAAGCTCTTTGTTCTCGACTCCACATCAAACAATAGGAGACGAACCATAAATGTCGAGACGCGCAGAGCGCTCCCCCTCAACTTTTGAGCACAAGCAAAAGATCACCAAGCTTCCAGAGTGCAGTGCTCCATACTGCGGAAAACAAAGTACTTAGCTCCGCGAGCAGTGACCTGTCACCCTTCGAGCACCTCTCTCCCCCCAACAACTGTAATAAGGAGTGGTCTGTCGTCTTTGCCCTCTCTCTAAAGCTCTGTAAAACAACCAAGAATAGTGAAGTTTTGTCAGTACAGCCCTGACCACGTGTTTTTTCATCTCTTTCTGAGGTTTTCCACGTAAAAACACTTCTTGACAATCGTCTTAATCTCTGTGGCTGTTTGCACGCTCGACTTCTCTCAGGCTAAGACGGTTTAATATAGAATAGTCTACAGGAGCCTCAAGATTGTCACAACAGTTTGGCGCTGTCTGTGGGAGCACAGTCCCCAAAGCTTAAGAGATTTTAAAGGCAGTATCCCCTATGCAATGATACTAGCAGACATTGACAATGGCAAGGAGCATAGGAACCATTGCCGAGTCCCCCAATTTTGCAGCCCAGATACTCACCATCGATAAACCTGAAAGGTGGCATGACAACAAAAGGTTTAGGCGGGACATGACTCTTACTTCAGAGAAGAAGATCTTTGACCTAGAGAGATATTTCCAACTCCTTTCACCGCTTTAAAATGCAGCTCAACCTAGCAAGTGTGCATTCAACGTTATAGCAGAAAGTTTGGGTTTTATGGTAACCACCGGGGGGTTGATGCAAATCTCAATAAGATCAAGGCGCCTAAGTTATCAAAGGCGCAAGGCGCACCGAGGTGCAAAGGGCCCCTGAAGCCTAAGCGCAAGGCGCAAGGCGCAGACGCGCGCCTGAGGCACATGAGACGCAAAATTGGGGGAAAAAAGAAATTGAGCGCTCAATTCGCTGAAATTGAGCGAATTGGGCGCCCAATTCGCTGAAATTTTGCGAATTGGGCGCCCAATTCGCTGAAATTTTGCGAATTGGGCGCCCAATTCGCTGAAATTTTGCGAATTGGGCGCCCAATTCGCTGAAATTGTGCAATTGGGCGCCCAATTCGCTGAAATTGTGCAAAGTAGGCGTCCAATTTGCTGAAATTGTGCGAATTGGCGCCCAATTCGCTGAAATTGTGCGAATTCGCGGAATTTCAGCGAATTGGGCGCCAAATTCGCTCAATTTCAGCGAATTGGGCGCCCAATTCGCGGAATTTCAGCGAATTGGGCGCCCAATTCGCTAAATTTCAGCAAATTGGGCGCCCAAGTGCGCCTAGGGGGTTCCTCGGGTGCGTCTAAGATCATGTTTTTGCCCATATCAATTTTTTTTAAAAAAAAATACCTTGAAAGGCCCGGGCACGCCTTTGGCGCTCCTGCGAGCCTGTAAGGCGTCCGCCTAGGCGCATCTGGGCGTGCCTGAGGAGCGCCTGGGGCACATCGCTCGCCTCAGCTGTGCTGATGCGCGGCGGGCTGCGCCTGGTGCACCCGGCGCCTCAGGCGCGCCTAGGCGCGCACCTTGACAACTATGCAAGGCGCTAGAAGACATGACGCCCCTCGCTCTATCAAGGAAGTGCAGCAGTTGAATGGAATGATCGCCGCACTCTCACATTTTATGGCACAAACGGGAGACAAATATCTCCCCTTCTTCAAGATTCTTCGGGGGGGGGGGGGGGGGGGGGGTCATGCAGGGTTCTAATGGATGGATGAATGTCAGAAACCATTTGAACACCTTAAGCAGTACTTGGCTTTCGCCCTCGTTCCTTTCAAATTCCATCATCGGAGAGTCCTAGTTCCTTACTTGGAAGTTTCTCACATGGTCCACAACTTAGTGTTTGCAAAAGATGAGGAGGAGTTCAACGACCAATCTATTACCTCAGCAAAGTCCTCACGGACACCGAGACCAGGTACCCGGCGGAGGATAAGAAAACCTTGGCCCTTATCTTCTCAGCAAGAAAGCTCTTGACCCTACTTCCAAGCCCATGTGATAATGGTACTAATGCAGTTGCCGCTACGGACCATACTCTATAAGCAGGAGGTCTCCTGAAGACTAGTCAAGTGGACGGTTGAGCACGGAGAATTTGATATCCAATTCCTCCCTCGATTAGATATCAAATCTCAGTTACACACCGACTTTATCGTAGAGTACACCATTCCTTCGGAGCCACCTCCGTAGAAGGTTCCTTCGTTGTCTGCTGGACTCGCTATGTTGATGGCACATCTGAAGCAGTAGGTGCCGGGGCAGGTCTACTCCTAATAAGTCCCAAAGAAATCACTATGGATTATGGCCTCCGGCTAAAGTTACCAGCCACCAACGACATTGTAGAATACGAGGCTCTGATTGTTGGCATTCGGCTCTCCATCGGCTGTAAGGTAGAAAATCCAACTGTCTACACTGATTCTCAGTTAGTGGTTTTGCAAATTGAAGGTGACTACAAGGCAAAAAACGACCAGCCGGCACAGTACCTCACGCTCGTTAGGTCCCTGCTGCAGAAGATACCCTCACATTAGGTGCTCTATATCCCCTAGGAACAAAACATCAGAATTGATGCCCTCACCAAACTCGCCACCTCACCGACCAGCTACCAGTCCCGGAGACAAAAGGTCGAGGACGTCATGGTCTGGAATATTCAAGGACCATGGGAGATCGCCATAGTCAACAATGAAGAGTCGTCCTGGATGGACTCCTGTGAGCCTACCTCGAACATGGGGCACTCCCTATCCCCGAGGATCCACTGGAAGCACGACGACTCCAGATACGACCGACAACGTTCACTATCATCGACGAAGAGTTGTACAAGCATGATTTTTCTGGGTCATATCTAGAGTGCTTACCAGCGACCGAGGTAGAGTATACCTTGCATGAGGTGCATGAAAGAATCTGCGGGGAACATTTCGATGGAAATGCCAAGGCCCCAAAAATCCTCAGCCAAGGATTATATTGGCCAACAATGAACAATGATGTGACAGAGTTCGTCCAGAAGTGCAAAGGCTGTGAGCTTCACGCTAATACTTTGCACCAGCCACCGGTCTCCCTCGCCGCACTCCAGAGTCCTCGACCATTAACACAGTGGGGAATTGATCTCCTAAGACCTCTCCCCGTGGCATCAGTGCAAAGGAAGTTTATAATCACAGCTATCAATTACTTCACTAAATAGGTGGATGCTGAACCCCTTGCAAAAATAATCGAAGAAAACACTAAGCAGTTCATTTAGAAAAATATTGTCTGCCGTTTCGGCATCCCATCCGTCATCGTCGCAAACAACAACACCCAATTCACCGGAAAGTCGTTCACCAAGATGTGTGAAAACTTGAAGATTAGCCTCCGCCACACCGTTGTTGTGCACCCATAAGCCAATAGACAGATAAAGGCGACGAATCACACTATCCTCGAAGGGTTGAAGATACGCCTTCAGGAAACAGGGGGCTATGGATAGGCGTGCTCCTGAAAGTTTTGTGGGCATACCACACCATGAAAAGAACTCCAACCAGAGAAACTTCGTACAATCTGTGCTACGGAGCAGAAGCCGTCATCCTCATCGACATCGGCGTCCCAAGTGATAGTGTCTAGACTTTTGACTAGAGAAGATGACGAACTGCTCTGAGGAAACCTTGACTCTGTTTTTGAGGTCAGGGAAGGAGCAACCCAACGCATCACAACCTATCAAAGATGCATAGCAGCCTCTATAACAGAAGGGCTAATCCAAGTCCGATCAACATCAGATATCTTGTCCTGCGCAATATAGAAATAGCCGACAAGGCTGCACAAAAGGACAAACTCTCGCCAACATGAAAGGGACCGTTCATCATCACCGCAATCATCAATCATAGAATATTCAAACTCAGGACAACATAAGGGAAGACTCTCTCTCTCTCTCTCGAACTTTAAACGCGCAGAACCTGCACCAGTTTTATTAGTGACCCTCTTTTTACTTCATTTTGTTTGTATTAAAAACAACTGCTAGCTCTAAAAGTCGCAATCCAACGCGTGCGCACGTACTACTGTTTATTTCAATTAGATAAGTTTTAATTGCTCCAAACTATGCTATCCCAGGAACACTTTGAGGCAAGTCCCACCGGTCGCATACAGACCACAACACGGTAGCCTTGACCTCACTACCTGGCTCAAATCGTCTGCCCTTCACCCTCGCAATAGGTTGTGGCACCGTCAGAGGCCAGTTCCCTCGGTCATGCACAACCCACAACACAGTGGCCTTGACTTCAATATCTTGGCTTGAAGTGCCTACCCTTTGACCTAGTAGTAGGTTACGGTATTGTCACGGTCCAGTCCCAGTAACCTCCCACTGCTGTAGCTCGAAAGCCCGCCCTTCTCCCATGCAGTAGGTCATGACATCGTCAGGGCCTACCTCCCTCGCATTCGCCAGCGGTTCGAAGCATCCGCCCTTCATCATCTCTCTGGGGCCATGCCCTAGTGACCTACTGCTGCAAATCGATGGTCTGCCCTTCACCCACGCAATAGGTCACGCCACTACTAGGGTCTTCCACCCTTATGGTCGCTCAGGTTCGAAGGTTTGCCCTTCACTGCCACAACCAAAAACAACCCGCAACACGGTGGCCTTGACCTCTCATTAACCCGGCTCGAAGCGTCAGCCCTTCGCACGCGTAGTAGGTTATGACATCGTCAGAGTCTCATCCCCCCACCTCACTGTCGCAGCTCGAAGGTCCACTCTTCACCCCCATAGTAGGTCCCACCACAACAAAGAACAACCCACAACACGGTGGCCTTGACCTCTTACAACCCGGCGCAAAATGTTCGCCCTTTTCCCACATAGTAGGTTACGACATCGTCAGGGTTTCGTCCACATGCTGGTGGCATCTAAAAAACAAACACAAAATACAAAACAAACTTGCAAATAAAATAACAGTGCCGACACTGCAAGAGTTGAATCACTACACAAACAATGCTCTAAGCTGGAGCGATTCGTGAACAACAATACAATGTACAAAGGGAGTCCAAAACACTACAACAACATACAATGCAACTACAAGATAAAAAAAGTACAAGATACATCACAATGGAGCTACTCCTCTCCCTCGACACTGGTGTCAGCACACTCATGTTCGAAAAGATCTTCAAAGCCAAGGTTGGATACGTCGTACCGACGCTTCCGCACTATCATCCGAAGGGTCTTCCCCTGCCACTTAAGGAACATTTTTCGCCCGTCCTCCATCTAGGGCTCCACTTCCTTTCTCCAAACCTCCTCACGGATCTCCTCCAAGAGCATATAATAGTCCCGCACATAGTCGATGAAGTCCTTATATTCGGCAACTCCAGCGGCCTTTAGCTCAGGAGTTCGCTCCTGCGAAGAAAGGTGCTCCACCTCGGTCTTCAAGGACCCTAACTTGGTATCCCGACGAGGCACATCCCCCGGTGCGCTTTCCAGTAGCCACACCGTCTTCTTCACAAGAGCCTTCTCCAACCGAAGCTCTTCCCGCGACTGCTCCAACTCTGCTCGTAGCTCAGCCTCGATCTGCCGAAAGAGAGAAACATCACGATCATGTCTCCCCCTCGAGTTAGACAAGGAGCTCTTCACTTCCCTGAGCTACTCCTGAAATGTAAGGTATCCATCTTTCAAACTCATGTAATGATCATTCCACGTAAGGACAATACTGACCTGAGCTTTGATTTGTAACAAAAAGGAAGAAGTCAGATTCATTACAAGACAAAAAATTAATAAAGAACAAAAATGATGTACTCACTGTATTATACACCTACTAAAGGGAAGAAGACACATATCTCTCCTTTGTAGATGGCGGCCGAGAAACATCCTTGGGGGAGCCTTAGGGGCAGCCGAGTCCAGGACCTCGACGTCAAGATCAACACGCGCAATGTCCGTCCTGATGCAAGGTGCTACCTCGCCGAAATGCTCCCTTGGCCGAGAAGAAGCAAAAGGTGCAGATTTCACATTATCGCATTTGAACACCAGCTTTCGCTTCTTCTCACGATCTAGTGACACATCAGCAGAACACTCGAGATTGGCGGAAAGACCGCACAACAATAGACACTTCTACTCGACAAATAGAGAAATAAAGAACAAGGGATTCGCCAATGTGTAAGACTCAATGAACCCTAGCACATGCATAAACTCCCGCTCATGTCCCTCTTCACGCGACGACAACATTCAGGAAGTGACTTCCACAACACTTACACGCCCAGGAATTATTCATATACCCATACAGGGTATTGCTATGACGATGGTCCACCCGCTTCTTTAACTCGAGCCAACGCTTTTTGTTATGCACCTCGACGCGACCGCCTCCGTCAGAACACACCTCGCGCCAGTCCCTAAAGAGGTCTAAAGAGAACCTCGAGCCATGCTCCCGGAAGAATGCAATCAGACCCATGATACATGTCACCCTGAAATGAGTATACTGAGATACTGGCACGTCTTAATGCTTGAAAATCTAGACCGCCTCCTCGCATGGTGGAAGACGAAATCCGGAGCTCACGACGACTCACACAACGTCATTCAGCCCGTCAGAGGATTTCATACTCACTCCTCAATATGCGGGACCTTCACCTCCAGTCTTGTAGGTATCTCATACTGTTTTCTCCAAACAACAATCTGCTCTGCAATAAGTGAAGAGTGCAGCCACATCGACCTACCTTGCGAGCAGCGCCTTGGAACTTGAAAAGAAAATGTGCATAAGTATTTGCACAGGCGATACTCCAAGCACAACACAATGCCTGTCGCCACATGTAAGTGTGCGGACAAGAGGGCACACGTGCAAGACGCACGAACACCCCCGCACGCGCACAAAGCTCGAAGCCACGCATCACGGAAGACATGTCAGCATGAACCATATACGGAAGGCGTGCACCCAGTGCGTGCCCCACGAGTGGGGGTGCGTCCCTCGCGCGCACAGCATACGCCCTACGCGCAGATGCCCCCTCACGCACACTGCGCGCCGGTATCCCCTGTGCACGCCTTCCCTTTCGCCGCCTTTGCTTTCACGCACCTCCTTCCATGCCTCTCTGTTTACCTCTGTCATGGTCGCCGCACAAAAAAGTCCCTGCTCCCCTCACTCCGGATTCAAATTTCGGGGACTGCGAGGAAAATGATGGGATCTCCCTTAATTTATAGGAACCTCGGGCTACAAATAGACAAAAATCCCTTGATCCCCACTAACTTAGAGGGGATTATGCAAAAAACTGTCGAAACCAGCACACATGCGATCCGCACGTGCGATCCATGCGGCAATCGGTGAACCCAACCGCCGCAAGCATGGCTGGCGGTCGGCCGTCGCTTGCCTAGCCGCGGTCGCTCATCTCGCGTGACCAAGAGGGCGGTCGGACACCCGGCCGACCGCCGCTCTCTTAGTCGCGACCGCGCTTCTCGTGTGGTCGAGTAGAGCGAGCGGTTGGCCACCCGGCTGTCCGCAACCACCACGCGGCTCTCCGATTGTGTGATTGCAAGGCCGCACACGCCACGCGTGCGACCTCAAGGTCAGGCAGGCGGGCGATTCCTCGGCCACCCGCCGCAAGGCTGGCCACCCAAAGGGCTGTCGGTACTAGGACAGACCCCGTCGTGCGACCGGAGTGACGACCTCCCAGCCGCCCGCGAGGTCGCGACCGTTTGGGCGCTCGGCCGACCGCTCGGTCGGCCCCCACCGGTCGGGACCCGTCACTAGCCGGTCAATTCGGTCGGCCCTCTTCCGACGTCTGATTGGCGCCACGCGATCTCCACTGTTTGATCGTCACGTAACCACCCTCTGTAACCACCCATCATGGGGTCAGGCACGCATAGTCAAAAATCATAACCGGTGTGCGCATAGTAAATATTTTAAAAAAATACGCGTCATAAATTATAGGGAATCTACCTGCAAATAGTAAATAGGGTGGATATGGTCCACGAATAACCGTGTAACCACTATAACCACCCATGAGGCCTAAAAATATGACCTCACGGTCTCATCCATTTCCATCTTTTTCCTCCTCCCGCTTCACCTCCTACGTGTGTGAGAGCTCCACCCGGAATCTCATTCGCCTTCGAAGACACCCTTGAAGATCTTCAAGCGCCTTGAAGATCGTTTGAAGGCTTTCATCCACCTTGGAGCGCTCTTGCTCACGTTCCACTCTACACGCTTTCCACCGTAGCAAGCATCCCACGCATAACCTGCTCCACTCAACTCCCTCAAGTCAACAACAAGCTTCCCGCTCTAGACTCCACAACGAATAACAAGAGACAAACCCACATGCGTCGAGATGCCCAGAGAGCTCCCCCTCAACTTCCAAGCATAAGCATAAAACAACCAAGTTTCTAGAGTGCGATGTTCCCCACTGCGACAAACAAAGTACTTAGCTCCGCGATCGGTGGCCTATCACCCTCTGAGCATCTCTCTCCCCACCAACAACTGTCACGAAGAGCGACTAGTCGCCCTCGCCTTCTCTCTAAAACTTTGTAAAACAACCAAGAATAATGAAGTTTGGTCGGCACAACCCCAACCACGTGGATTTTCACCTCTTTCTAAGGTTTCCACGTTAAAAAAACCCTTCTGGCCAACCATCTCAATCTCTGTGATAGTTTGCATGCTTGACCGCTCCTGGGCTAAGACGATGCAATCTAGACCGGTCTACAAGAGCCTCAAATTGACACCAACAAATATAATCATCCCTCGTGAACTTCAAGTGATGCTTTTACAATTCTAGGCTTATTTGACTAATTTTTCTAAAACATTCAACTAAAAGCGCAAATTGAATCAATTTATTATGCTTAAAAATATATTTCACATTTCTAAGTTCTAATTATCCAATTAAAATTATCTGAGTAGTTTTTTTTTAATTACAATGAATCTATTTATGCATACATACCCAAAATGTGAAATATACTTCAAATGAACTCTAGTAAATCGTAATAACATTCAAACACATTTATTTGAGTATATTTTTTTTAAAAAATTACTCAAATAAAATTATTTGAGTATATTTTTTTACAATGAATCTATTAATACATGCATGTAGAAAATGTGAAATGTATTTCAAATGAACTCTAGCAAATCTTAATAACAATCACTTTAAAATGGGGGAGACTGTGCTGCTGAATGCATGACCATCTCGGAAACCGCAACCTTATGTTGGGAGTATTTTAGGGTTTAGAATTTTGGATGATTGTGTAAACCCTAAAGATTTTAGTGAGGCGAGCTTCTCCTCCATTCAAAATTAAATAAAATTAGTAGCTAAGAAACATGAAACCTGCCTGCTTGCTGCTTCCTTGCAGGTGATCGCTTGGGACTAACTCTGATTCCACCCTTCAATGATCCCGCCACAAATGGCTCCATAATACTCAGAGGAGTCAACTATGCTTCCGCGGGCTCTGGAATTCTTAATGACACTGGAGAAATATTTGTATGCATCCACTAATATATCTATTTATGCATGTACATATAATATATATATATATATATATATATATATATATATATATATATATATATATATATATATCAGAATAATATATATATAAGTTCAAGTTTTTTTAAGCCTAAAAAATTTGAGTTGGTTCTCCCAAAATAAATATCAGAATTATGTAAATAATATATGCATTGTGTAGCCAAGAATGAGTTCTAAAACTTTCATGTTGAACATTCTTTCAAAATTTGCACGGTTTGGCCTGAATCTCGTCCGAAAGATTGTTGACCTGAAATAAATATAATAATAATAAATTTCAAAATTTGTGACAGCAACTTTTCGGGCCAGATTTTGGCTAAAGCGTGCAAATTTTGAAAATATGTTCAACATGAAAGTTGTAGATCTCGTTCTTGGCTATAAAATGCATATATTATTTGTCTAATTTCGAAATGTATTGTGGGAGAACCAGCTTTTTTTTTAAACTTGAGCTATACATGAGTATATATATATATATATATATATATATATATATATATATATATCATTTTCGGCTATATACAGTTCAAGGATATTTGCATGTCAAACTAGAAAATCATAAGAAGTTGTGAACCCGTATGAGCCTTGGCCGGCGGATAACCCTTATGAAATTGCGCGAATTGCACATAGCCGAAGTCGGTGTGCATATAGTTATTGCCTATATGTACACAACAACATTCAAGCCGTGCGGGGTATAATGAAGGTATTTAAGCCCGCTTAGATGATCACTGGCCGGATTATGGATGGTTACCGAGCGGGCTTATTAGTTAGATGACTCTGCGATCCCCTGATCGTGACCGGCACTATTTTTCAAGTTTTTTTCAGTGTGTGCTTGTCTATATCATCAACTTTTTTTGTCATCAGGGAAATATATTCACCATGGACCAGCAGATACAGAACTTCAATACAACAATCCAACAAATACGCTCGCTGCTCGCCGGAAGAACCCACGATCATTTTCAAAGATCTCTCTTCGCAGTGATTACAGGCAGCAACGATTACATAAACAACTACCTCTTACCGATCTCAACAACGAGCTCGCAATACACCCCAGAGCGTTTCGCCGATCTTCTCGTTCGGCGATTAGGAACACAGCTCAAGGCGCTCTACGAATTGGGTGCGAGAAAATTCTTCGTCCCCGGCCTCGGGCCTCTCGGCTGCATACCGAATCAGATAGCATTCCGCGGCAACGACTCGAAATCTTGTGTCACCTCGACCAACAATCTGGTGTCTCTGCACAACGCTAAGCTGAAGGTAATGATCCGAGAGCACGGCAAACGGCTGACGGGATCAACCTTCCTCTACTGGGATTCATACTCCTTTGCCTTTGATGTCATCGCCAATCCTGCTAGTCATGGTAAAGAGAAGAATCCAATCATAACATAAATGTCATGTGCTAGTCAACACATTCACTAATGTTTTAAAATCTCTTTCATTCATGAAGGCTTCAAGTACCAAAACACGGCGTGCTGCGGTGCCGGGCGATCGAAGGGCCAGATCATTTGTTTATCAATCATTGCGCCGTGCGAAAACCGATCGGAGTATGTGTTCTGGGATCCATACCATCCTACGGACGCTTTCAATTTTATTGCGGCAAAGGAAGCATACCAGGGGAATTTGCAGGATTCGTTACCCAGGAATGTGAAGGAGCTCGTTGAACGCTAAGAAAGATACATCGAAAATGATGAACATAGAGTAGTCCCTTGACTTAGTATTAAGATGTATTGATTTCTATGTCGGAATATATTCGTTAACGCGGACGATCGATGATTAAGTGTTATCGCGCAAACATTTAACTCCGAGAATTTAGCAGATTATCTTCCAACCAAAAATTCAAAAGGAATCTTAGCACCAGTTACTAGGAACTCGGCGACGGATGCAAGGGGATATTATAATGGCTTCACAGTTCACCCACAAACATTCATGCAAATCATCATGCCCTTAACTCCCACTAGCATCACAGCACAATCATAAACATATGCACAATATATGGTCATGCAATCGTACGTGCTAAGGGAAAACACGAACTTTTGACATTTAGCCTCAATGTTCTTTGGCGAAATGACAGCAATGATCGCGGTTCGGCATGAAGGGCACGCTAAGGGAAAACACAAACTTTTGACATTTAGACTCAATGTTCTTTGACGAAATGACAGTAATGATCACGGTTCAGAACGAAGGGCATGCTAAGGGAAAACATGAACTTTTGACATTTAGCCTCAATTTTCTTTGACGAAATGACAGTAATGATCACGGTTCGGCACGAAGGGCAAGCTAAGGGAAAACACGAACTTTTGACATTTAGCCTCAATGTTTTTTGACGAAATGACAGTAATGATCGCGGTTCGGCACGAAGGGCAGGACCAACTTGGAGCAAATATAAGGTGCTAAAGTCAAGGCATCCTAAATATTCATTTTTGGCCATTTTCCTAATGTTATAATTTCAAAAGGTAAAGAGCTGCCTGCTATAATGATTTTAACGGTTTAAACTTGTATGAAAGATGCCCAACTATCCATTTATGGGGTGGCAGAAAAAACATGGTATATAAAACACAGCATTGACATGCACCAGTTAACTCTATTTTGATAGATAAATAAATGAAATAGTTACAAAAGATTCTCCAATAATTTTGCATTATTATAGGGACTTTGTTACGCACATGCGGCGACATTGATATGGTTCTTTTTATTTTGTATGGTTATTATGTATTTTTATTTCTATAGGGATTATTATGTAATTTTTTTAAGAGTATTGTGGTAATTTGTAAGTGAGTCCCCTCTCCCTATATAAGGAGTAGACTTGGGAGTATTAGGGATCTTTGATCATCAGGGTTTGGGATCTCTCATTTTGAGAGGCACTTTAAGGAGGAACCAATTTCTTGAGGTTAGACACGAGTATCCATCAAGAATTGTATTTAGTTTGTGAATTCTATTGCAATCAAATTTGTGAGTTGGTAACAGACTTCCACTTCTATCTTTCAAATTTACCAAAAACCTCCTCTCTAAATATAAATTGTTAACATATAACAATGTAAACTTGGAGAAATTGTTTTGGTAATCTTGAAAGATAGAGAGGAGGTCCCTGTAATTACACAAAGTTAGAGGGGAAGTCCTAATAAATAACCCATAAAAAAATTTAAATAACCAGGCCTTCCTAGAATTCATTCAAGTTACCAATCAACAACTATTTCAACACAAAGGACTCAGAGTTCATTATACAAAGTTTAGAATTGAACACTAAGGGCACATAGTTAATTATACAAAGCTTATAATTGAACAATAAGGGCACATAGTTCATTATACAAAGCATAGAATTGACTGCTATTGTCGCTTCTGCAAAGATGGATCAGTAATGACCTGGGGAGAGAAGTCTGGTTTTAGGTATCGAGAAAGCAAATTGGCATATAATTCGTACCTGGCAGTCATTCGAAAGCCCCATTTATCCTTCAACTGCCGACAGAGATTTAAGTCCATGTCTGAGACCAACAAACCATCCCGATGTCGGGATATAGATGGAGTGCAGGACGCATCTGGAGCGGAAAAATAGCTTGATCCATAAAAATGTCCAAAATCTGAATGCTGAGGTTTCCCATCACCAGACGTGAAGGGATTTGGAAACGTCTCAGTTCCAACACGATTGATCGAACCGACAAAATAACTATTCGCTATTGCAGCATTCCTCGCCTGCGAAATGAGGTTTCACATGCTAACCGGAAAATACGAAAACTAACGACACGTGTGAGAACTGTCAACGCAAGCAAACTACTAGTGTGCTTAAGAATGACAGAAAATGTAGGATGAGCAAAATATTACCTCAATGGGCCACATTGGTTCGCTCAACTCTCCTACAGTAGCAGAGGGGTTGAAGACAATTTCAGCTCCATTTAAACCAAAAGCTAACCAGTTCAAAGGATGGTGCCTCCCATAACAAATGTTTACTGCAATCTTTCCATAACAAGTTTCAAACACTGGATGACCTGTGTTTCCTTCCATGTAGTATGTGCTCTCATTGAAATCCCCAACTCTAGGAATGTGATTCTAATACAAATAGAAAAATTAATCATTATACATGAAATAAGAAAAAAAAATCACATGCAATGCTGAAAGGAATTTTTTTACTAATTTATGCAACAAGTTTAGAGACTAGGTATTATATGATAGTTTTCAAAAATATTGGTAATTTTAGTAATTTAAGAGATGATATTTTATAATGCATGTGACTAATTTTAGAAGGATACAATTGAAATAAAATATTGGGGGGCTGCAGTTTGAAACAATAAGATATAATGAATGGTTATGAAAAATAGAAAAAAAAATCCTTGAAATCGAGTCGTTTTATATTCATAGGGAAACTACAAAAAAATGCACATTCACTAAAATAAAATGTATGCGTGTCAACTTCCCTCTAAAATAAAATATATATTTCACTAACAAAAAAATAAACCCCCCAAAAAATTGCACATTCACACTATAGAGTTTAGATATTGTAGATGAATTGAGGATATAGTTGAGGGAGAAGCATGAAGAAATATTTGTAAATAAAGAGTTATTTATTACTGAGAAATATATTAAATATAATGACATGCAAGATACTAAAGGAGCGTTGTGCTTAATTTATATTTCCCAAATGCATCCTCTTTCAAATCACTATTATTATTTTGAAAATATAAAAAAATCTTCAAAATTTGAGAAGATTTTCTCTCAAATGAAGTATAAGCTTTTTCTCTCGTCTCCGCTACTATAGAATACATATATAATTAAGTTCACACTTGGAATAAGCAAAAAGTGAGGGGTCATTATTTACCTTCCGATGTGTGCCGACTATGTTGCCCTGGTTTCCTATAATCACAGCAGTGTTCCAAATGACTTCACCATGCTTAGAATCCCTTTCTAGAATTGGATTCACTATCACCATGTTGTACTTTCGAGCGAGGTCTTGAAGAAACTGAGTAGATTCGCCATCGATAGGTTCTGCGAATTCACACCAACTCTTCTCCCTTGTGCAAAAGGCAAAAGGCATCATCCATGCTTCCTGAATTCATGGCACGCTACAAAAAGCAATTTTGGAAATAGACAAATTTAACCATTTTTTCACAACATACTTGCAAGCATAGAATGTTGACGCCAGAAACACCAGCTGCATCAATCATGGGCTTCAGTCTCTGCATTATGGCTTTTTTCTGATTAGAGAAGGGCGCCGTTGTAGGAAGTGCAATTGAATTTTGGATTAGGCCAACACGAACAACTCGAGGTTGCCTTAGTGCCTCTTCATCGGCACGGAATCGAAAGGCCTGTGTAAAAGTATCATATTGTTAAATGAAATATTGGACATCTAGAGCATATCTTTTTGAAAGGCGATTTTTACAAAACTAGACCATTTAATTTGAAGGAATTGAAAGAGAGGAACAAAATGAGAATGAAATGAAAATACAAATGATGAAAGAATTTAACTGGAATAGGTTTTCACCTACTTGCTTGGTTGCGGATAAAATAAGTAGAAAAATAAATATTTTTGGTATGATAGGGAATACGAGTCGCAACAGTAACCTGGCAAATTTTGTTTTTCCACTAGAGTAGGGTTGGGGGTTGAGAATTCTCAATGGAAAATGGATTTGTTCAAATTTTGTAGTCAACCACACACCAAAAAAACACAGGTCCCTTCAGAACAAACAAAACTAGCACTTCCAGTTTCTCAGGCCTAAGGTTGTCTCACAAACTATGGATTAACACACATAAGAGGGAGCCGTATTTTCATGGGAATTATACCCCACGGCCTGTTAGGGTCTATTCGCGCTGACCTCGGGCCCAATGATGATCGGGACATTTTTTATTCTTTGTATTTTTTCATTTTAATTGTATTTTTGTTTATTTTTGGGGTTACAACGAAAGAAAACTCACGACTGTTTGTTGTCCCTCTCTAATCTATAAATAAGGGTAGAGGGCTCCATAGATGGGCATCAAAAGGTTGTGCAAAGAAACGTCATTATGATCATCCGGTGCCGAAGTCGGAACATCAAGTGCAAAGCTTGGACATCCACCACCACCCTCCTCCCAATTCCATTCTTTTAGTTTTCCGGATATCGCCGGAAAATAACTTTGGCCAGCTTCGTCAAGCCACTGGCACTTCCATCAAAATTCCCATCATTTTCCGTCTTCCGGTGATCACCGGAAACCACCTCCGGCCACCACCACCACCACCTACGGTGATCCCCTCCAGCCACCTTCAACCGTCCACCACTCTCCCTCCACCGTCCCCACCTTTTAGTCAACTCCCCACCACTCCACCTCCCCCACTCCCACCACTTCCTCAAATTTAGAACACACCTAAAATTCCCCTCCTTCATCCATTTCATGACTTCCCCCACTAGCCACTTCACCCTACATGCCAAACCTAATCAGCCACAACTATACCCCTCCCATCCCCTCCACATCATCCTAACTGAGCCCTCGCTAACCACCAGAGATCCAAACCGAGGCTTACACTCTTTCTCCCAGCAGCCGCAACTTCCTGCAGCCTCCCTTAACCACTTCCCCACATCTAATCGAGCTGCATTCACATCCGACAGCTGGCCTGCTTCCCACACCTCGACATATTTCTCACGTACACTCGGCGCCTATCCAGGGAACTCCAAAACCACCGATAGCAGCAGAAATTTCCTCCCAGACAACCCAATCCACTCCAGGGACTGACATTCTGATATGAACTAGCAAGAGAAAATGAGGAGAGATGGAGAGTCTAGAGAGAAAGAGAGAACTAGGGTTAGGGTTGAGGGAGAGAGAAGAGAAAAACCTGAGAGATCTTCAATAATTCCTTCCCAAAGCAGCCCCGGGTTATAAATACCCGGGGAAAGGAGGGGGCCGGCTGCCCCCCCCCCCCCCCCCCCCCCCAAGTGGGGCTGAACCGGAGTGGTTCAGCCCCCTTCTGGCCGATTTAATGAATGGGGGCTGAACCGGATGGTTCAGCCCCGTTGTCTTGCGCGCGCTCCTTGACCCGCCGCGAGTATTTATGCCCCGAGAACCCAAGCGGATGTGGGGGCATAACATTCCCCTCCCCATCAAGCACCAGCTTGTCCTCAAGGTGGAAGTCCGGAAACCGCTCGCGGAAGTCCAACAAGTCAACCCAGGAGTTATGCACTGTGTCCATCTGCTTCCATTTGACGAGCACTGCCAGCCGATATTCCGTGCCGGACTTCTTCCATTTGGTGAGCAAAATGGCCTCCGGTGACGGACGCAACTCACCCATGTTGGTCGCCTCGGGAAGTGAAGGGCTGGCCTGAACGGAAGCCCCAAGCTTTCTCTTCAAAACAGATACATGGAATGTCGGGTGGATGCGAGACCCCGCGGGGAGATCCAAGGTGTAGGCCACGGGGCCCACGCGACGAAGAATGTGGAATGGCCCGTAGTAACGTGGGGCGAGTTTCTGATTCGTCCGCCGAGAGACTGACAGCTGGCGGTAAGGTTGGAGCTTGAGGAAAACTTCATCGCCCACGGCAAACTCGCGCTCTGTCCGGTGCTTGTCGGCCTGTGCTTTCATGCGGTCCTGCGCGACCCGCAGGTTGTCCCGGAGCAAAGCTAAAGTGCGATCTCTGTCCTGAAGTGTCCGTTCTACAGCTGGAAGAGCGGTGCTGGAGGGTTCATACGAACTCAAAGTAGGAGGGGGACGGCCGTAGACCACCTCGAAGGGGGTGAGCTTGCTGGCTGTGTGGAATGACGTATTGTAACAGTACTCCGCCCAATGCAACCAACGCGTCCACGTGCGCGGCTCGTCCATCACAAAACACCGTAAATAGGTCTCCACCCCCCTGTTGAGGACCTCAGTCTGTCCGTCCGTCTGGGGATGGTGGGCGGTGCTCATGCGCAGTGTCGTGCCCTGGAGTCGAAAAAGCTCCCGCCAAAAACTGCTGATAAAGACCGGGTCCCTGTCGGAAATGATGGAGCGTGGGAGGCCATGGAGGCGCACAATCTCTCGTGCAAATAACTCTGCGACTGTCTCCCCCGTGTACGGATGGCTCAACGGAAGGAAATGACCATACTTGGAAAGCTTGTCTACCACCACCAGTATGACGGATTTGCCTTGGAACTTGGGCAATCCGTCAATGAAATCCATGGAAACGGTGTCCCAGACCTGGTTCGGAATCTCGAGCGGTGTAAGAAGCCCTGCAGGTGATGTAGTCTCATACTTCTGTCGCTGACAAATGTCACACTCCCGCACAAATTGTTGGACATCGCGTCGCATCCCTTCCAGAATACATTTGCTCGGAGCCGCTGAAGCGTTCGTAGAATCCCTGCATGGCCGCCTGTGGGTGAAGCGTGAAACTCCTGCATCATCGCCGTCCGCCACGGCGACGCGGATGGAATGACCACTCTGCCTTGAAAGTACAGCCGCTGACCCAGAAGATGGTAACCCGGCTCTGTAGCTTGACCCTGCTGTAGTGTCTCGATAATGGTGCGTAACTCGGGGTCCTGGAGTACCGCTGCCTGCATCTCGTCCAATGTGGTAACCACTGGTCCCGATACATGAGAGAGAGAGCTCTCAGGGAGGCGGGAGAGAGCATCGGCGACCACATTTTCTCTGCCCTGCTTGTACACAATCTCGTAATCGTACCCCATCAGCTTGGTCAACCACTTCTGTTGCAGTGGAGACGCCAAGCGCTGCTCGAGGAAGTGCTTCAAACTCTGGTGATCCGTGCGGACCTGGAAGTGCTGGCCCAAGAGATAGGGTCGCCACATCTCGACTGCATGTATAATAGCCAACATCTCCTTCTCGTACGTGGAAAGCCCCAACGTCCGTGGGGCCAAAGCCTTGCTGAAATAAGCGAGCGGGCGGCCCTCCTGCATCAAGACTGCCCCAAGGCCGACGCCGGAGGCGTCAGTCTCCACCACAAATTCCTTGCTAAAATCCGGTAGCGCCAACACCGGTGTAGTGGTCATGGCCTGCTTTAAGGCCCTGAAGGCCTCGTCCGCCTCAATACTCCACTGGAACGCATCCTTCTGCAGCAGCTGTGTCAGAGGTCGAGCAATCTTGCCGTAGTCCTTGACAAAACGGCGGTAGTACCCCGTCAGCCCGAGGAAGCCACGCAAGGCTCGAACCGTCGTGGGCTGGGGCCATGACACCATGCTCTCAATCTTTTGTGGGTCTGCCTGGACTCCCCGGGCGGACACGAGGTGCCCCAGGTACTCGACCTGACTCTGGCCGAAGGAGCACTTGGACTTTTTGGCGAATAACTGGTTTTCCCACAGTATAGTAAGGACATGTCGCACGTGCTCCAAATGGTTCGTCCCAAGTCCTGCTATAAATTAGTATATCATCAAAAAATACCAGGACATACCGGCGAAGAAGTGGGCGAAAGATCTCGTTCATAACAGCCTGGAAGGTGGAGGGAGCGTTGGCCAACCCAAACGGCATCACCAAGAACTCGTAGTGACCGTCGTGGGTCCGGAACGCCGTCTTGTGGACATCCTCCTCCTTCATCCGAATTTGATGATAACCGGACCGGAGATCCAGTTTGGTGAACAAACTCGCTCCATGCAGCTCATCCAGCAACTCCTCAATCATAGGAATGGGAAACTTGTCCTTGATGGTGGAGCTATTCAGCCCCCGGTAATCGACGCAGAAGCGCCAGGAGCCGTCCTTCTTCTTGACCAAGATGATCGGAGAAGCGAACGCGCTGGTGCTGGGCCGAATAATGCCCGTCACTAGCATCTCCCGGACGCTACGTTCGATCTCTGCCTTCTGCACGTACGGGTAGCGGTAGGGACGTATATTGGTAGGGTCCGTCCCTGTCTTTAACTGTATCTGATGATCCCGGAAGCGTGAGGGAGGCAGAGTGTGCGGCTCCTGAAAGACGTCCTCATACTGGGCTAAAAGAAACTGTATCGGGTCCGGCGCCCTCTGCGTGTCGGCCCCCTCCGCCACCATCCCGAGTATCACGGCCATCATACTACCCTGCTCCTCCAACCTCTGCAGGCTCCGTAGGGAGATCTCCTTGAGAGGGGAGGATCGGATACCCTGCAAACAGTAATCCGTGCCCTGCTGCGTGAACTCCAGTGTCATGCGGTCCCAGTCCGTAGTCACCCGCCTCAGTTGGCGGAGCCACTGTACCCCCAGCACCATATCAGACCCTTTAATCGGAAGGAGGTAGACGTCGGTGCGGCACACATAACCTGTAAGTTGTATCTCCACGCCCTTCAGTGCCCCTTCGCACCGCAGTTTGCTGCCATCCGCGACCATCACCTGGAACGCCGCGTTCCTGTCAACGGGGTGTCCTGTCCTCAGTGCCACCTCAGGGTTGATGAAATTGTGGGTACTCCCACTATCAATGAGAATGGTGACCCGTTCCTTGCCAATCCTGCCCTTGATCCGCATGGTGGTGGGTGCCACACACCCCTCCATAGCCTGAATCGAAACACCAAACTCAGCCAGATCCAACTCCTCCTCTGCCTCGAGGCTCGTGTGGTCCTCCTCCTCGTCCTCCTCCCGCAGCATGAAGACCTGCACCTTCTGGCATCGATGCCCGGTGCGTATTTTTCATCGCAGTTGAAACACAATCCTTTCTCCTTCCTGGCCTGCAGCTCAGGCCACGTAAGTCGTGTCACCGTCGGCCGCGCTGCCGGTGCCTGTTCCCGTCGGCCCGTTGCAGGGACAGGTGGAGCCCTTGGTGGGGCTCGAGTTCTTTGGCGGTTGAAGCGCTCCTCCTGGATGCGGGCCAGACTGATAGCATGGCTTAGACTGCGGGGCATATACGCGTGGACCTCATCCCTCAAATGGTCCCGCAGGCCGGATATGAAACAACTGAGGAGCGTCTTCTCCTCCCAATTAACCCGGTTTGCGAGCTTCTCGAAATCCGCTCGGTACTCCATCACTGTGCCCTTCTGACGGAGTTTCTGTAGCGTAGCCTCCACATCCTCGTACTCCAACGGTCCGAAACGAGCCACAAACCCTTCCACAAAATTCGTCCATGTTGCGTACCCGTAGGCCCGTATGAACCACTGAGCCCACTGATATGCATCTTCCTCCAGATGGAAGAAGCCAGCTGCACCCACTGATCATTCGGTATCTCCTGGTAAGTGAAAAATAACTCCGCCTTTTGCACCCACTCCAAGGCATCCCCGCCGCGGAATTTCGGGAAATTCATGCGAGTTCTCTTCGGAGGCATGTAGGGCCGTTGTTGCATATCTCCATGTCTCCCGTTGAACTCCGGTCCATGCTGTGGTCGGCCGAATGGGTCGTGGAAATTAGCTCCCCCTTGGCCGCCGCCCCATTGTTGTCCCCCACCGTGAAAACCCTGACGGCGTGGCTGCTCGGCCCATGTCTCGCCGTTTCCAAACCTCATTGGACCTCCCATGTGCTGCGGCGTCGGTAGAAGGCCCGTTCTCCCTCCGAAATTGGCGTCAACAGCCCCCGGTGGTCGCAAGGGAGCCGCTGGTGCCTCCCGGGTTCTCCATAGGTCGCCCCGGCCCCTTCCTGGGCAGCGGGCGGGCCGCCTGCCCCGTTTACGGCCGGAACGCCCGAAATCGGCGTTGGCTGGCCGATCCAGGCCGCAGGCGGGCGTGCGGCGTAGGCGCCCCCTGGCCGGCTTCCGCCGGTCCCGTCGGCCACGGTTGACCAGCCGTGGTAGGCGTGCGGTGCTCCCATCCAGGCGGGGGCCGATCCGGTGCCCGCTGGTTCCGTGCGGCTTGGATCGGTCCCGATTCCGTCGGGACCGAAGTGTCCCGACCCCGCGCTTCCTCCGTTGCCCGTAGATCGGACATTTTGTGGTGCTTCGGCTTCAGAATCGCTTCCTTGAACCGCCTTGCCCTTCAACGATTGCATCAACAGCGCCTTGATCTCATCCATGCGTTCCTCCATGTTTTTTGTGGACGTGTCCAAGCGGCCTTCCATGGCCGTCACCGAATCCGCCAACCCCACGTAGTTCTCCTCTAGGGTAGCCAATCGTGCGGTCTCCGCCTCCGAACGTGTCACCATGGTCGCAGGAAGGATGCTCTGATACCAAATGATATGAACTAGCAAGAGAAAATGAGGAGAGATGGAGAGTCTAGAGAGAAAGAGAGAACTAGGGTTAGGGTTGAGGGAGAGAGAAGAGAAAAACCTGAGAGATCTTCAATAATTCCTTCCCAAAGCAGCCCCGGGTTATAAATACCCGGGGAAAGGAGGGGGCCGGCTGCCCCCCCCCCCCCCCCCCCCAAGTGGGGCTGAACCGGAGTGGTTCAGCCCCCTTCTGGCCGATTTAATGAATGGGGGCTGAACCGGATGGTTCAGCCCCGTTGTCTTGCGCGCGCTCCTTGACCCGCCACGAGTATTTATGCCCGAGAACCCAAGCGGATGTGGGGGCATAACACATTCCAGACAGCCTTTGGCTTCTCCCAGCTCCTACCCACTGATATTCCCCTCCCTAGTCCTTTGCTGGAGTTCCAACAACCAGCCTACACCCGAAGAACCCCCTTTTCCCGCTGCTAGCCCCAGTCCAGTAACCTTTCCAGGTTTCCTACAAAGCGGGCAGTTCTGTTTCAGCAAACTAGGCTTCCCCGATAGCTCTCATCCAGTCATTTGCCACCTATCCAGTAGCCTGAAGCTGGCGGGAATCTAACCAAGCTCTCTACTACCTAGCTCTCTAGTTGGAAATCATTAATTTTGTGTTGAATCTCGTTTTAGCTCTCTACTTGAGAAATATTTGCTTGTAATATTTGTTTCCGAGTTTTGAAACATTGCACGTTTTCATTTACTTGGTTATTTGATTTTGCGCACTTTCATATCTATACAACTTCATGTATCCTCTTGTTTGCTAAGTTTAAATTACTGTGGTTTATCCTATACAATGATTTATAATTTTTTTATTGCAAGTTTAAAATTCGTCGGAATTGGAAAATGGGGTAAAAAAATTGAATTGAAAATACTTTTCAACTAGTTTTTTTTTTGTTTAGTGACGGGAACCAGGGTTTACCCTTAGGTTTGAATGACTAGTGAAAGGATTGCCGTGAAATTTGGTGAGTTTAACTTTAGATGCATGATTTTTGGGAGCATTGGAATTGTTGTGTCTATGTTCTTCCTCTATGCGGATAGCATTTTGAACTACTCATATGTAAGATTATCTTAATAATGTCTACGCCTAATGTTGAAAACAGATCA
The DNA here is from genome assembly GCA_039583875.1 of Platanthera guangdongensis. Lineage (NCBI taxonomy): Eukaryota > Viridiplantae > Streptophyta > Magnoliopsida > Asparagales > Orchidaceae > Platanthera > Platanthera guangdongensis. Next base: position 219,923,953 of record CM077163.1, on the reverse strand, counting down.
TGAATGGGTAGAGAGTCCAAAAGGCATGCTACTAAATAGTTTCCGGATAAGATTAAACCATCAGTTCAAATCTTAGCTAACATCTCATTAAGTTGGTGGAGTTGAAATTTTGTAGGCTTGGGGACATTTATTTTAAATCTGCAGAGGTTTGGTGAATTTTTATTTTTATTTTTATTTTGTGAGTACATGCATGTGAGGCAAGGGGTAAGTTTCTTTACATTTTTCACTTGAGTTCTCTAAATAAGTTTTAAGAAAATATGCATTTATTAACATTTCCTAGAAAAATCAAATTAACTGTTGAGTACATTGAAACCAGACACCTAATATGAAATTGTGAAGTAAAAAAGAACTTTCCGCTCCAACCCCTTCAAACAAACATACCCTTCGAATCTTAAACACTTAACCAATTATCAATCTAGATGCTCCCAATAGAGACTTACGAGAAAATAATAGCAGATGCATGCCATATGAAAATGGTTTTATGGAGATCGTGGCTGCATGTTAGGTGTAAATTTAATAAAATGGTTGATGAAAGCGAATTGGAAAAAGAAAACTTAGGATGCGTTGGCGCAGCTTATCGCGACTTATTTGCTCCGGTGAGGTTGGACAAAAATGTCATTGTCATATCAAAATCTTATGCCTCAAACTAGTTTCTTTTTTATAGCATTTGTGATACCAAGCATACATTCTATGACAATGACATTTTTGTCCAACCTCACCAGAGCAAATAAGCTGCAATAAGCCGCGTCAAACGCAGCCTTAAACATCAAACAAAGAATGAAGAGGAACATGATCCAACTGACCTGCATATCAAAATCATGTTTAGTGGAGAGAGAGGCTGCATGCTCTGGCAAAAGAATGCGCTCAAGAGACTGCCCGCAGTTCAATCCCACCAAAATACGACTCGCTTCCTGCAAATTTGAGTAAGCAGTTCTGATGTGAACCCATTTATAATGCTGTATTGAAGAAACAAATAGTAGCTGCATGCCTTATTGTGTCAGATCGAGTCCAACACAAACAATCAGGTCAACTTGGGCCTAATATAGTCAATACAAGTCCAATTGAACCATCATGATTAGACCCAATCAGGTAAACTAGAAAAACTTGGGCCAATTTGGGTCCAGTGAAGGTTAATTAGACTAAGTCTCTATTTGTTTGGGCGTTTTCACTGCTCCGTTTGGAGCAGCCGCCTCCCCCCTCCGTTTCGAACACTCCGTTTCCACCCGCCGGATCGACCCGCCACCGCCGAACCAAATGAAGCCTAACTCATGCCCAAAACAGTAAAGTTGGTATAGATCAACAATAATCAAACTCCATTTAACTAATCAGGACCGCTGAGTCTAATTAGACTCAATTTGGTTAAGCTTGGATTCAAATGGGTCCAATAGAGTCAAGCTGGCTTGACCCACCACTTGATTATGGACCTAGACCCACATGGGTCGAGTCAGCTGTTACCCTACCCTGTAGCGCCGCATATTCAAAGGGGAACGATATTGATGTAAACCCAATTATAAGGGCATATTGGTACAATGTAACTACATCTATTATTCATTACAAAAGGAGGCATTGTAATAGTTAGGTTTTATCATGAATGAAATGAACTTTCAGCTTTAGCTTCTAGGGTTCCATTTGGCACGGCGGTGGTGGTTGTCAATGTGGTGGTTATGAACCATTGAGCCATCGTTCGTGAATACCCGACCTCACCTAAGGAACTTCAACCACGTTTATGTTCAAAAGTAATTTTATTTTCTTGATGGTGGTCATAACCACTGTCATGTCAAAACATACATTCTATGACGCTGACATTTTTGTCCAAACTCACGGAAGCAAAAATAAAGCGCCAAACGGAGCCTAGGTCTCCTCTCATTTGCGGGAAGGCACCCCTCCATCATGTAACGTCTCATTTCGAGCTAGACCCCTTGTGTGTGTCGTGGTGTCACAAGGGTGACTTGAGACAGCAGTTGGAACAGGCCTGGAGTGAATTTGTCAAGATGACTCGAGAAATAGTCGAGAAGACGCGTGAATTCGTCGAGAGGCCTGGAGGGTATTCGTCGAAATAACTCGTGAAATGGTCGAGAAGACACGTGAATTCGTCGAGTGAACTTGAGAAAACTAGACGAATTAGTCGAGTGAAGCCGAGCGGACTTGTGAAATCCGTCGGGATGATTCGTCGAAAGGACTCATGAAATCATGTGAATTCGTCAAGTGGACTCGACGAATTCGTCGAGTGAACTCGAGTGTACTTGTGAAATCTGTCGAAATGATTTGTCGAAATGACTCGAGAATTCGTCAATAGGACTCGACGAATTCGTCGAATTAAGCCGAGTGGACTTGTGAAATTCGCCAAGAGAATCGTCGAGTGGACTCGTGCATTCGTCGAGATGACTCGCGTAACGGACTTAATGCACTCGAAGATTCGTCGAGTGATTCCAACGATTCATCGAGTATACTCGACGAATGGACTTAGCGTTTTTTGTACGTCATGTCTGGTTACGGCCTGGGAGAAAGTTACGGTTGAACCGGTATTAATGGACTTGTACAGAAAGACGACTTATTTTATGTTATAAAAGTGCAGTCCAATGAGAGGGTGACACGTGACAAGGTGATCTTTAACCCTAAAGTCTTTCCTTTATAAAGGATCACCTGAAACCTAGCCGTAAAGCATCGTTCATTTCAGCCGACCGACTTTTCTCTCTTCCTGAAGAACGACGGACCGATACATCGGAAGAACGAATACAACGATGCCGCCAAGGAGAACAACATGATCCATGGTCGGAAATCAGGTGAGCTTCCTACCCTCTCCCTTGGTGTTAGATCTTTAGATCCAAAGTGTAGGAGAGACATCATCTCAAGAGAGCTTGATTTGAGAGTTTAATGGAGATTTCCTAGGAAGAAACCACGCTAGAACTTTCGTTCTAGGGCGCTGATCACCGCATGAATGTCTTCAGTCATCTCCTCTCTTCATTACGAAGATGACGGACTTGATCTCGTGAAGAACCGTGGTCTAATGAGGGAGAAAGAGAAGAGAGATGTTGGTTGTGCTTTGCATGATGGCTGGAGGAAGGAGATGAACCGATGCCGTTCATCCATCTTTACGATGCGTGCAAAAGTGTTGTAAGGAAATCTGTTTTCTGTGCGCAACATACTTCAAAACCGATTTCAGGCATGATCCGGTCTGATTCAGCTCTCGAGCTCAACATGAAAGTTGTAGCCCTCGGAAAGGTCTTTCCAACGGATGGTTACACGTTTTCGGGGGAGGTATGTAGCTCCGGGAATGTTCAGTCGAAGTTGCTGCGCTGTAATAATATATGTGCAGGTTGCATTCTGTCTAAGTGTGCACGGCTAGACTGAACTGCGATTTTAGGTGTGATGGATTTGGATTTGTACCCCATGTTTAACACGGAAGTTGTAGCCCTTGAAAATACCTTTCCGATTTGGGTGGCTCGTAATTTTTGGTGGATTGTAGCATTCTGAATGTCAATTTTAGTAAACTGTGGCGCGTAGCCGTGACATATTAATATTTGGATGATTTCCTTATTCTCCGAATTGATTACTCGGGAGATCGGTTGGTAAATAGTTGATGATAATGTGATCACTCCTTGCATGATTTATAAGCATTGGAAATAGTACTTACTGCGAGGACTCGGGGGTTTGTGGAACGATGTTCGATAAATAGGATTGAAATGATATAATGTATGTGACTATGTGTATATGATAGATTCTAGAAAAGGGGTTGGATGAGGTATACCCCCATGGCCATATGATGAGCTTAACCTTGATCTCAAGTATTGAAGGAATGTCTGGTATAATCCACTACTTAGAGTACGATAACTCCCTACGGGTAGCGGTGAGTGATTGGTGTAATAATTAGGATGGTTTGTCATCTTGTGTTAAAGGTGGACCTTTGTCTGCCTTGGAGCACGGTGTTGGTTGAGATATGAAGAGACTCGGTTGGAGCACTTGAATGCATGATAACATGGTAAATGTGAATTGTATGGGTTGGGTGTGTGTTGACACACGGTATACTATCCTGCATTGAGGATTTGGTGGCAGGTCTACGGGCTTGTCAGTCGTCACGCCGACGGGGGCTGACAGATAGACTTCGGGCGGTTGGGCTTGGTCCATTGGTGGTCACTCCCAAAGGCTCCTTCCGTGCCAATGGGCGGTTGGGCTTGGTTCTTCGGTGATACGCTTCAGAAGACTCCTTCCGTGCCAGTTATAGGCCAGTTGGGCTGGGCTCTTGGTGCACATCTACCCGAGACCCCTTCTGAGCTGTAGTACGCAGGGGCTCCGTTATTGTGTTCTTAGCATTGAGGTGTACAGAGGCCTTGGCCTGGTAGTGTGGATACCCGACTAGCAGTGGAGACGCCCGCTCTACTGTCACCGTTTGACCATGACGGTTGATGTCTGAGAGGTTAGCTACCTGTTCGAAAAGTGAGAACTAAAGGTCTGCGTCGACATAGCAAGTGTGTGTGAGTGTGTGCATGAGTGAGTCATCATATTGCATTCATTTCATATCATTACATTGCACCGCATGAGATTCTCATCATATAAATTTGTATTGACACTTTTATATGATGAGTTACTTTGATGCACCTGATTCTTAACTTATAAATCTGTATGATATTTTTATAAGTTCAGTTAAATACCGTTCTTATGATTAATATGTTGATAGTATAGACTGCCTCTGTATATATTGATGTTTATTACTGATACTTGCTTAGTATAAATGTGTTGATATACATATATATATATATATATATATATATACGAGTGCCCGACACGGGGCTCCGCCCATACTGCCAATCGCGATAGTACCCAGCCCGCCCCTACGGCCCCGCACGACTGTACCCGGCCCGCTACTACGAATTCACGCAACTGTACCCGGCTATAGTATATTTATATGTAATAATTGATTATATTATACCTATATTTATATATATATTTTTATAAAATACATAAAATATAACAATATAAGTATAAATTTTCTGACCAATTATGTTAGTTGTCCTCTTGCCTCATTGGATTGAGTTGTTCCTTTTGTCCTTGTGGTTCTGGGATCGAAACCGCATAGCCGCGTTTAAATAAAAATATAATTTTAACAGCCAGCTGTTGGACTTTTTAAGAGTTATAGGGGCAGAATTGTAAATTTCACATAGGTTTAGGACACCCTAATAGCAGGTTTATGAGACCTACTAAAATGTGGAGAGATAGAATGATTTTATTGTGCTCGATCAGACGGTTGTTGAATTATGAACTCATGATCTGACGGCTTGTGAAATTTTAAACTCATGATATTCGCAGACCACAGTATTTCTTTATATATGGTAAAGATATATATATATATATATATATATATATATATATGAACTGCCGACTAATAATACTCTTTGTCACTTGTTGATTATATACTAATGTTATATTGAGCTCCTTCTTCTTTTCCTCCGCCCGGTGTCTGAGAATCGCTGGGGTGAGCGGATGTGATAGTCACTTAGTTTTTATGACTAACGGTTGTTACATCTACCATTTTAGGAGGATACTCTGTAGTTGGAGCAGCAACGCCTTATGTAGGAGGACAGCCAGGCCAGGAGGACAGGACCTGAGGCGACGATACCCTCTCTTCCTTCGATGACTGATGTGAGTTGTGAGCGTTATGATGTAGCCTTCGGGCAATTTTGTTGTACTCTGATATTAATGGAACTGATGTAGTTCCTTATTATTGATGTACTATTTTGGACATATACTTATTGTGATTTATGACTTTTGTGATTTTCTTTTGGTTTGGTTGACATTTGTGATATCAGAAATTAGCCGGCAGAATAGGCGACTTGTGGTACAGATTAGTCTGTGTTAATGCTACCGCAAGGCAGCTGTTCTGGGCATAAAACTTTCCTCGGTCGTATCTTGTGTTCCGTGAGGGGGGTTTTACACATCAGGGCCGTCATCCTTAGCTCTTTGAAATGAGCCTCCCCTATCGCTCTATTAACAAGCTCATGAAAAGATCAGAATCATCAAACCAAATGCCAAGCAATCTTAAATGTTTGGCATCATCATAGTGAAGAATTCAAGTTTAAAATAACATCCCAATTGCCATGAGATAATTAGTTTGCTTGTAACTTGTCCACGTGTTGACCCGACTAAATTCTAAGCATACTGCAGCTATTTTCAAAACAATTAAATAAGGCAATTGTTAACAATTACCCCCTTGTTGGCTATCTGCAACTCAAAATTTTGAAATAACCTCTTTTTTTGGTTTAACTTTAACCGCAACCCTAAGCTTAAAACCTTAACCCTCCACGTATGCCCCTTGGTTCCTCCTCTCGTTGAAGCTGCTCGGGTCCTCCTTCCTCGGGTAACAACGGGTACGGCAAGTCAAATATCGGGTTGCGGTTAATATTGGGATGGGACAAGTTAAGTCAATATCGGATTGCGGTTAACAATTGCCTTAAATAAAACGATGGTATTGCATGTCCAAACTATTCATTTCCATTTGTTCACTATAATCAACTACATCCGCAACAAGTAAACAGTATCGTGAAAGAGGGGCTTGATCGAAAGCTTTGAAGAATTAAGTTTAAGGGGAAAAACTGATCCGAATCGTTGTGCGATTCCTTTTAGGCTGTAGAATTAAAGCCGATCAACCTACCTGCTCTAAACTTTAGACAGTAAGCGAATCGGGGGTAGCATAATATAGAAAAGGATTAAAAAAAACCTGGAAAACTTCGGGATTTAGGGTTGCCTCGAGGAGGCGATAGAGGGAATCGAAGCCATGAACGGATCCTTCCGGTACACCCCGGGACAAAGGAGACTTTGCCTCCGCTTCCGCCTCTCCGCCATTCTCCTTCCCTTGTTTGCTATTGAGATCGAGCTCCATAGCTTTCAGATCCATTGGCGTCTCGTGGAAAAGGGTTTAGGAGGAAGAAACAAACTGCAGGACGGCTGCCAAGGAAGGAAATAGGCAATGCATCCAACATAGCCATTAGCTAGTGAGCTGCGATTTTAGTCATTTTACTCTAATTTTGCCATTAATAATATTTAATAATTCAATCTGATCTCTGAAGTGACGTTTTATATTGATTTAAAAACTTTAATATTTATATTCTGTAAAGCGGCCAGTAGTTATGACCGCATGAATCTGACCTGAATCTATAATGTTATTTAAGGAAAAAATATCCTTGCAATGAAACAATCATATATCCAATTTTAATCTTTGCTTTATTTCAAATTTTATAGTATTATTTTGTGGATAACACTTGCTGCGGGTCGCTCGGTTTTCCCCTAGTCCAGAATCAGATCATCTTAGCACGAGAGTGAGTTAAGCGTGCAAACAGTCAAAAGAGATCAAACATCAATGACAAACGAGACGTTTTAGCGTGAAATATCCGAAAAGGGTGAAAAATCACATGCTCGGATTTGTGCAATGTCAAAATCCACTAGTTCCTCTGGTGTTACAAAAGTTGAGATCCTAGGAAGGTGCCATGTCACCTCTCTGTTTACAAGCCTCGAGAGCGAAGAAGGGAGAGAAAAAGCTAAGTCCACTGAGCTGAAGCGTCCACAAGAGCGTTCTTCTATGCATTCTCTTCGTGCTTGATGCAACGTTCCCGCGAGTGTTGAGAGTTAGCGGACTTGAGAGCAAGTAGAAGAAATTCAGAGCGAAGGAACGTTCTAAGTCTCGCGTCGTCGCGGAAAATCTCAGAGCTCTCTCTAATCTCTCTGGATTCCTGCCTTCAAATGAAGGCATGCGGGTCTTTTTATAGCTTTCTTGAAGAAACGTGCTGGTAATTACGTCCGGTTGGATCTTGAGTTGACGAATGACATTATTTCATTTCGGTCACATGAATCACTATTTTTCAAAAATGATGAACAAGACCCCCCCCCCCCCCCCCCTCCAGTCCCGGGCAGTCCGTGCAAGTTGCCAGGTGAACTGTGGCGGACGGAGGCCGCCGTCCGGGGCCACGCACTCGGGTGTGGCACGTGCGGGCCGCACACGTGGGCCCGCCGGGGCAGGACGGTGCCCGTGCGTGCTGGTGCATGTGTGTTTTTGGTTTCGCACCTCCTTTCGAGGTGATTTTGAACCCTTCGAGTGGGCGCAACTCACACACGCATTTCACTCGATCGGGTCGGCTTACTTGAGCGTTTCGATTGAAGTCCTACCGATTTGATTTGGAAATTTTTAGGGAGAACCCCATAACACTATTGGACAATTATTTTAAACTATCTTCATAACAAATAAAAAATTATTTCTTTGGGTCGTGTCCACCGGGACCCTCCCTTTACCTTTGCAAAATTGTAGATTGCAGTCTTATCTTTTGAAAATCCAGATTACATAAACCTCACATGAAACTTTCACACGAGGATTGAGTAATTAATAGCTATTTCTCTTGTAAACTTTGATCAACCAAACAATACTTTGAGATGAGTATTCATATTATTTTTCTTCTTTGTTATGTTAACATATACCTACAATCTATACTATAAATACTAGTAAAGGAAATAATACAAAATGCCAATACCTAATTAAAAAATAAAATGTAAACAAAAAGGAAATAATAAATGTTACATCAAAATTTCATGTTCCATAATTCCATTGTAGAGGGTAGAGATTAACAAAGTTACATACTACAACATCAATTTAAACATAATCACTCATTTATAATCTCTATTATATATATAAAAAATACTTTTATGTCATACGATCAATTCAATCAACTCTGACATACAATCCAATCATTCGTGACCGTCTGATCTGTTTAGATCAGAACATCTCAGTCGTTTAATCACACATACGAATCATGACCGTCCTATCTAAATTTTCATAGGGCTCCTAAACATACCATAATAAATTGTCCTAAACCTATAAATTGAATAGTGCTCCTACCATAAAGTGTGAAATTATAATTTTACCCATCTAAGACTAAAAAAATATTCCATAAACTAGCCTCTCGGACAGAAAAACATTGCAGCTCAAATACCTTTCAGTACAACATTTTACCATGCAATGTAATGCCTATAAATTAAATTTCTATTTAAGCAACAATCTCTCGATTTTTATACCCAAAAAACCAATGAATCTAATGATGTGGGACAAAAGAAACAATAACAAAATAAAAAAACGCAAACTGAATCACACAGGCAAGATTATCGCTGACGGTAGCCCTGCCTGCTCGCCGCTGGACAACCCAAACTGAATCACACAGGCAAGCCGCCGGGAGCAGAGCCTCCCCAAGAGCACCCATGGTTTTTTTTAAAAAAATTCTTCATTAATTTAAAAAATAAATTATATTAGGTAAAATATATTATTTATTAAAAATTAAATTATATGAGGTAAAATGTTTTAAAAATTTTAAATCACATGATAAAAATTATATTTTAAAACCATCAGAGGCCAATGAAAATGCATATCGTCACAGTCCGAATATTATCGGGGCGGAGCACAAAATCCCCCTCCCAGATGCATTGTCACTAGTTACTGGCCATGACAATCACCCAATCATAAAAGTGCCGGAGACGACAGCGCTCTCAAGGTAGTACTCTAGTTGTCGCACAATTTTCTAATATGCTCAGGGAGGTACTCTAGTTTTGTTAAAAAAGAAATTTTTAATAATAACTGTCTCATAAAAATAAGTTTTTTACAACATTTTATAAAATATTATATATATCTATTTATATCATATTATAAAGAAATAATGAGGTCTGCAAGTAGCATGAGTTCGAAATTCACAGAAAATATTTCGGCCGTCCGATCTTGATGCATTATTCAGCAGTCGTCCGATCAAACCAACCCTCTCTCCAGACTTTTTTGTAGGCTTCCTAAACCTACTCTAGGACAGTTCTAAACCTATGTGAAATGATTTTAAATTGGGTTAGTACAACTAACTGGCGGAGCCGCAAACGCCCGCCCGCCCGCAAGCCCACTGGAGCCCACAAGCCCGCTAAACGGATGACTTCAAACACAATACGGGAACCTATATTTAAACCCGCATAGTTAACGTACTTAGGCAGTGTGTGACTAAACAAGCGAGGGAACAGTGCGGTCGCCACTGTTCACCCGCATGTTTTATACTTCTATTATATTTTATATTATAATATTATAAATATTATTAGTATTTTATATTATATAATATTATAAATACTATTAATATGCTTATAAAAAAACAGGCAGATGAACAGTGCGCACGCTCCTGTGCCGCTTGTATATATATTTTATATTATATATTATAATATATTATATATATATATTAATATATTAGTAATATTATAATATTATAACTATTAAATGCAAACAGTGGAGGGGCGGGCTTCTCCCGCTGTTCGCCCGCCGGGTGGGGGGCGTGCAAAGCCCGCTGTTCGCTCGCTGGGTGGGGGGGGGGGGGGGGGTGGGGGGGCGAAGCCCGCCGTCGCCGACCGGGTACTGTGGCGGGTGGCCATCGGGCGGGAGACTCGTGCCTGTCACTCTCACACACACACACACACACACACACGAGCTTCTTCGCACGGGCTAAGCCCGTGCTCGAAGCTCTCGGGCGTCCTTCGGCCGCATTCAGGTGGGGGTGCGTGCGAAGCCCGCCGGGTGGGGGGGTGGCGGCGAATCCCGCCGTCGCCGCTGGGTACTGTGGCGCGTGGCCATCGGCCGGAGGCCCGTGCCTGTCACTCGTGTATATATATATACACACACACACACGAGCTTTTTCCGCACGGCTAAGCCCGTGCTCGAAGCTCTCTCGGGTGTCCTTCGGCCGAATTCAGGCGGGCTTCGCGCGCTTCCGCCCGAGCTTGATGCTCCGGGCAACGTTCGGCCGCAAAGAAGCGGGTCCGACTTCCACGCAATTCACTAGCTATCTGCTCGGCCGCGCAAGCGCCACTCGTGGCCTCCCGGAGCGCGTACGAAAAAGCTCGTATCTTCGAGAAAATTTTTTGTAATTAATTATTATTTATAAGTATATTTATAACTTAATTATTTAATAAGTAAAATTAATTTTAAATATTATTTTTCTAATTAAGTATTATTTTTGTAATTATTTTTCTAATTATAAAGTTATAATACTTATAATTAATAAAGTAAGTATATAGTTATAAGTATATACTATTTATTAAGTAGTATTTTTCTAATTATAAGTATATAATACTGTTTATAAGATAATAATACTATTTTTGTCATCAAATCGAGGGTCAATACTGCTTCAAATCAAAAAGTGATCAACATGAAAGTTGTTCGTCTCGCCGAGTTCTACAACTTTCATGTTGAACACTTTTCAATTTGAAACCTCCTTGAGTCTTGCACGTACGCCCCCATAAGATACTTGCCCATATAGAATATATATATATAATTACTCAAACCTTCCTTGTAAACTAACATAATTAGTGAGAGCATCCCTCTTATTTTCGAAATAAAAAAAATGCTCTTAAGTTTTCATTTCATCACCAAAATCTCAACTGGTCTTTTTATTTCATTGCATTCATGAAAAAAAATACTCTATGTACACTCTTCATCAAGTGGGTGTTTTTGTGCATGAATGTTATAAAATTAAAACTTTAGGGGAGATTTTTGTAATGAAATGAAAAGTTTAGGAAAATTTTTGTAATTTCGAAAATAAGAGCGGTGTTGTCAGTAATTTAGCAAAGTTAGAGGGGAGGTCCTGGTAACTACAAAGTTGTGTTTTAGCAAAGTTGCGTCTATATATATATAAACGCAAACGTTGCGTTGCCACAGTGCGCTACAGTGTCACCCGTGGGTTACATTTGATGTTCCGATTTTACCCATCAGGCTCCACCGTTTTATATAAAAAAATTGATTTTTGCCGACCGTTGTCGGCTCCCTCACCGGACCCCGCCGTCGGAGTCGTCGGCGTCCCCTGCGGTGGGGTCCGATCAGGCTGCCGCCGGCTTCCCCAGCGGCCGTGGCTCCACCGTCGAAGCTCGCAGGCGGGGACGACATAGGCGATTCGCGGGCGGGACGACGGACGACCTCCGGCCTACCCCCACCGGAGTCGCTGGCGTCCGGAGACCCAAGCGGTGGGGTCCGATCAGGCTGCCGCCGGCGACTGGCTCCACCATCGAATCTCGCAGGCGGGGACGACAGAGGCGATTCACGGGCGGGACCGCGGAACTGATAAAAACAGTTTTATTTTTTAACTTTTAACTGAGGACTCATGACAAAAACAATATTATTAACTTATAAACAATATTATATACTTATAATTAGAAAAATACTACTTAATAAATATTATATACTTATAACTATATACTTAATTTATTAATTATAAGTATTATATACTTATAATTAGAAAAATAATTAAAAAAATAATACTTAATTAGAAAAAAAAATTATAATTAATTTATACTTATTGAATAAGTTATAAATAATACTTATAAATAATAAATTAAATAATAATTAATTACAAAAAAATTCTCGAAGAAACGAGCTTTTTCGTACGCGCTCCGGGAGACCACGAGTGGCGGTTGCGGCGTCGAGCTGGTGAATTGCGTGGAAGTCGGACCCGCTTCTTTGCAGCCGAACGTCGCCCGGAGCATGGATGCGGCCGAAGGCCGCCCGAGAGCTTCGAGCACGGGCGCAACTCATGCGAAATTGTGTGTGTAGCTGAATTTCGCTGGCTACACGGTGTGTGATGGACAATTATATATATATAAAGCAATGTTATATGCAGACCACGAAGAATCATAACAACTTCCATTCATAAATTAGAGAAATTCAGTATACCCCTGAGAACCCAAGTGAACACCATTTTATTTGAATTTGACCGTTTATTTAAATACAACGAAAAGCGTGCACAAGAGATGAAGAGTTGCTTAAACATTAGGTGGTGGCCATATTTTCTGAAACAGCTCTTCGACACGCCTGGTTTGGGCCACATAACCATCCACACCAGCAGACAGCAGCTCTTTGGCGGCAGGTCCCATCCCCATGGAGAAACTTCTTCCGTCCCACCTCACCAACTGCTTCCACGAAGAACATTTTTTTGTATAAGAATATTGACAACTTCCATAATTTTACATTTAACTATGCTGCTGACTCAACATAACAAAAAAAACCCTCATGGAGTCCATCTGATGCAGTGACCCAGAGCCGACCCGCTCTGTCGACCAGGCCTCGCAGTGGGCCTCTGGCTAGGCCAGGTGCAAGTCCTGGTCGACAGAGCGGGTCGGCTCTGGGTCACTGCATCACCATCTCATATAGTTAATAAATACATTGTGCCCTCTCACCTATCACCAAATGATTTTATGTTGAATGTTTTCATTCGGTAGGACCAAAAACACTCTCACATCATTCAATTAAGAAGGAAAAAATATTACTACACATAAAGGAGAATGTTGAGGAAATAGCCACACACTCATATAGTGTTGTGGAAGTAATAAAGACCTTGGAGCCCTCCGCTTATAACCAATTAGTTATAAGTTGGATTTTTAAGAGAAAGAAAAGGAATTTTCTTTCAACTCTCGCAAATCAAACTCTGCTCGCCCGGAAAAGCTTGGGCTGTTCACTTAATTGATTTGAGTCCACTTGGGGGTATACGGGCAAGGAGAAGAGAGATAGGGGCCAGGGCCCGAAATGTCAAAGCCTCCTACTGAGCAAATTATTGAAGTTGGTTTTGAGTCGGCTGGTGACCAAGAAAAGGCTGTTGAACAGAGTTAATGGGTTTGGTTGGATCCGTTAGGCATCCAATAGCCCGTCATCGGGGATTTATAGTTACGCATATAAATATCCATGCTGGAGGCAATGTGGAGGTTGTTTCAAAATTGACGGTCATACGAGATGGTTTGAGCACTTAAACACTAACATGGTATCAAAACAAATTATACCTAACTATCCACTCCCATCCCACCCAATTAAGTATGCTATAGACCAAAAACCCTACACAGTACACACTAGTCATGCGATAACAAATTCATACAATGTAGAGTAATTAATACAGTTGTTGGGCTTCTCCACCTGCAACTAATTGGTTTTAAATTGGACTATTAGGTTTAACATAGTTTCGAAGCAGGTTAGACTCAATAGACAATTAAGAAAAAAAGTATGTGTTCCCAGTTGGATCGTGCCAACTCACCGATCCGTGTGCATCAACATTTCTAAAATAGGGTGAATTCTATTTTGGAAAATCATTGAGAGGAGGGTATTATTTCTGGGCTGATTCTCCTATTTAGGCTGAGCCTAATTTGGCTACCTTTCTGGATTAGTGTTATCTCCTAATTTAGGAGATACGGTTACAACTATATATATAGGAGCCAGCCCCCAGCCCGATATTTATTGATTTAACAGCAAGGAAAATTTACATAGCAATACGAGGAAGATCAATCAAGAGGAAGGAGGTGTTCATCCCAGCGGCAGCCTCTTACTCAGGCGACGACGACAGAGCTTTGTCCCGGGAGTGACTTCCGACTCAGAGGTGTTCATCCCAGTGGAGGTTCCAGTGACCCGGGGTGGGGGGGTGGGGGGGGTGGTGGGGGGTGTTTCTGTTTTTTCTTTATGGCTCGTCCTCGACAGTGAATCGGTCTCTGTGTAATATCTGTAACTCCTCATTTTATTAGTGGATCTTTTCCGACGCGCTCTCCCCGTGGACGTAGGAGCTCCTCTCCGAACCACGTAAAATTGTTTTGTCGTCTGTGTGCTTGAAATCTCGTTACGTATTATATTTTTCGTTATTGCTTGTGCTCGATTTAATTCCGTTGCGCTACCGCGGACTCGATCCGATTTCACAATAATTGGTATGAGAGGCAGGTTTCGCGGGGGTGATCGATTGGACGTTCCGGTTTTAGATTTGAGTCAACGGTAGGTGACGACATCGGTCCGCTCCCTATCTTCTCAGATCTGATCCGTGAACTTAATCAGATTGCCCAGTAGCTCTGCGAGCAAAGCAATGGCGGCAAAATTCGAGATTTCGAAGTACGACGGCAAAATCGATTTCGAGCTATGGCAGAAGCAGATCAAGACGGTTCTCGTTCAGCAAGGTCTCCACAAGGCACTCCTCGGCAAGGAGAAGTCCAGAAAGAAGGATGACGAATGAGAGGAACTAGATCTGAAGGCCATCAGTATGATCCATTTATCTCTAGCAGATGAAGTCATGTACAACGTACTCGACGCTGAGACTACAGAAGATTTATGGAAGAAGCTGGAGGAGCTTTACATGTCTGAGTCTCTCACAAATAAGCTCTACGTGAAGAGAAAGTTGTATAGCTTGAGGATGTTCGAGAACACTCAGCTGTTGGAGCACATGAATGTGTTCAACAAGCTCATCTCCCAATTGCGGAGCATGGACGTGAAGGTTGAATAAGAAGACCAGACTCTTCTCTTGTTGTCTTCTCTACCGAAGTCCTATGACCATCTGGTCACCACAATCCTCTACGGAAAGGATACTCTCAAGATGGAGGAGGTGATGACGACCTTGCTCTCAAATGAAACTAGGAGCAGGTCCGGTCCTAGCACCGGCGAGGGTTTGTTCGTAAAAAACAAAGAGTCGGCCCGAGACAGATCGAGAGGCAGAGGAAAGAAGGAAAACCAACCTAAGTCTAAGTCCAGGGGCAAGAACAACAAGTGTCACTACTGCAAAGAAGAAGGACACTGAAAAAATAGCTGTCCGAAGAAAAAGGCCAAAGAGAAAAATCATGAACAACAATAGGCTGTTGTAGCTTCAGACCAAGAAAGCGACGCTGACGTACTCCATGTTCGATCCACTCTCAACTCCACCGATACTTGGATCATGGATACAAGATGCTCGTATCACATGTGCACAAACAGAGAATGGTTCTCCAGCTTCATACAATGTGATGGTGGTCGTGTTTTGATGAGGAACGACTCAGAATGCAAGACGCTGGGGATTGGCAATATCAAAATCAAGATGTTCGACGGAACAATCAGAACCCTTACAGACGTAAGGTACGTGCCCGATCTAAGAAAGAGTCTGATTTCTCTAAGTACTCTGGAGGCGGTCGGGTACTCTTACATCGGTGAGGGCGGATACTTGAAGGTCAAGAGAGGCGCTCTGGTGGTCATGAAAGGAGAGCGCTCTGGTACTCTCTACAGACTGATCGGTACAACAATTGCTGGTGATGCAGCGGTCGCTGCGACGTTAGATGAAGATTCCTCTCTGTCGTGGAATGTCAGGTTTGGCCACATGAGCGAGAGAGGACTGTTGAAGCTACATAAGAAAGGCCTTCTGAAAGGGGTCAAGACATGCAAGCTGAATTTCTGCGAGACATGCGTCCTCGGGAAGCAATGCAAAGTGAAGTTTGTGACGTTAAACAAGCGCAACAAACAGATACTGGAATACATTCACTCAGACGTCTGGGGGCCAGCCCCAGAGCCTTCACTTGGAGGTGCGAGATACTTTGTGACCTTCATCGATGACTTCTCAAAGAAGGTCTGGATCTACTTTCTAAAAAACAAATATGAAGTCTTCGAAGTTCAAAATCTGGAAGACCAAAGTTGAGAAGCGAACCGGAAAGAGGGTGAAGTACCTCAGATTTGATAATGGCGGCGAGTACAGCTCAGCGGAGTTTCACGCATACTGCGATCAAGAGAGCATCACCCGCCACCTTACCATTCCCGGTACACCGCAGCAAAACGGCGTCGCAGAAAGGATGAATAGGACGTTGTTAGAGAGAGCTCGGTGCATGCGTCTGTTTGCCGGCCTACCGAAGTCGTTCTGGGCCGAAGCCATTAATACGACAGGCCTAGTGAATCGGTCTCCATCGATGTCACTGGATCTGAAGTCCCCACAGGAGGTTTGGTAAGGTACTACCGTTGATTATTCTGATATTCACATTTTTGGTTGTCATGTGTACACACTGATGCAGTACTCTGAGAGCACGAAGCTGGATGCTAAGTCTAAGAGGTGCATTTATCGGGCCGAAAGGCCGGCACGAAGGGATTCAAGCTCTGTAACCCTGAAACTAAGAAGGTGGAGGTGAAGCGCAACGTTATCTTCGATGAGACTTCTATGCTTAAGAAGTCTCAGTCTCAATTTAAAGAGGTAGAGAAGACTCCAGTCACACCACTGGAGGTGGAGCTGGAAGGAAGGGACAAAGCTGAATATCACGGTGATTCCTCCGACTCGGAGGATACTGATGTTGTACAACCTACTAGTATGGAGCCGTACTCAATTGCTAGAGAAAAAGCGAGGAGAGAGGTCAGACTGCCTCTCAGGCTACAGGACACTGTAGCATACGCCTTTCAGGCGATATCCTCAGACCTCGGGTCATATCAAGAAGCTATGGAGAGCAGAGACAGCTCTCAGTGGAAAGCTGCTATGATGGAGGAAATGGACTCACTTCAAAAGAACTAGACTTGGAAGCTGGTTAGTCTACCCAAATGGGCCAAGGCAATCAGCTCTAAGTGGGTGTTCAGGAAGGAATCCACATCCGGGAAGGACTAGTGGACGAGGCCAGATTTGTTGCAAAGGAGTTCGCACAGAAGAAAGGAGTTGATTTCGATGAAATTTTCTCACCCGTGGTGAATCACTGTTCCATACGGGCGCTACTTGCTATGGTGGCGATGTGGGACATGGAGTTGGAACAGATGAACGTGAAGACAGCGTTTCTTCACGGCAACTTAGAAGAGAAAATCTACATTCTGCAGCCTGGGGGTTTCATTCAACCCGGTAACGAGAAAAAAGTGTGCAAGCTAAGAAGATCCCTTTACGGTCTGAAGCAGGCTCCGAGAATGTGGAACAGGAGGTTCGACACGTTCATGGCTTCACAGGGTTTCAGCAGGAGCCAATACGACAGATGTGTCTACTACAAGTTCCTGGCAAATGGGGACATCCTGATTCTGATTCTATATGCCGATGACATGCTGATTGCTTGCAAATCAGCACGGGAGATTCAATCACTGAATCAGAAGCTGCATGCTGAGTTGAAAATAAAAGATCTTGGTCACGCGCACAAGATCCTTGGGATGGAAATCAAGCGAGACAGAAAGTAAGACATGCTTTGACTCTCTCAGGCAAGCTATATTCAGAAGGTTCTGGAGAAATTCAACATGATAGAATCTAAACCTGTTACACCCCCCCCCCCCCCCTAGGGCAACAGTTTAGATTGTCATTACAGCAGTGTCCTGACACCGAGGGGGAACGCCAAAAGATGCTCAGGGTGTCGTACACTAGTGCAGTAGGATGTTTGATGTACGCCATGATCTGCACGAGACCAGATATCGCTCAGGCCGTGAGCGTAGTCAGCAGATACATGGAGAATCTATGGAGACAACACTGGGAAGCAGTCAAGTGGATTTTGAGATACTTGAAGGGAACTCCAGACGTTGAGTTACTTTTCAGAAGGGGCAAAGATGTCAGTGCTTTAGAGCGCTACGTCGATTCCGACTATGCTGACGACATCGACAGGAGAAGATCTACTTCCGGGTACATCTTTCTTCTAGGAGGAGGTCTCATCAGTTGGAAAGGCACTCTTCAGGACATCGTAGCTCTATCTACAACAGAGGCAAAGTACATTGATGTAGTGAAAGCTGCAAAGGAGACCATCTGGCTCTAAGGTCTCGCCAAAGAACTCAGGATCTCTCAGGAGGCGGTGAAGCTGCACTGTGACAGTAAGAGTGCAATTTGTCTGGCTAAAAACTCAGTCTATCACGTCAGGACAAAACACATTGATGTGCGCTACCATAAGTTGAGATAGTTTGTTGGGAGTGGAGACATTCAGTTACTAAAGGTGCCCACAAAGGACAACGTTGCGGACATGCTGACCAAGCCACTGACAGGAGTCAAGTTCAAGCACTGCCTTGATTTGGCTTACATTCGCGGATGCTGATTGGGGTGACCCCAGGGAGAGGGGGTAGGACGTCAGAGGGAGAAGATCCAAGTTGCAGGCGGAGTTCGTTATTTGAGGTGTCAAGGTGGAGATTGTTGGATCGTGCCACCTCACCGATCCGTGTGCATCAGCATTTCTAAAATCAGGTGAATCCTATTTTTGAATATCATTGAGAGGAGGGTATTATTTCAGGGTTGATTCTCCTATTTAGGCTGAGCCTAATTTGGCTACCTTCCTGGATTAGTGTTATCTCTTAATTTAGGAGATACGGTTACAACTATATATATACGAGCCAGCCTCCAGCCGGATATTTATTGATTAACAGAAAGGAAAATTTACATAGCAATCTGAGGGAGATCAATCAAGAGGAAGGAGGTGTTCATCCAAGCGGCGGCCTCTTACTCAGGAGGTGACGACAGAGCTTTGTCCCGGGAGCGACTTCCGACTCAGAGGCGGCAGCATCGGGCCGGGCTAGCGGCGGCAACTCCAGTAGATCCAGGCGGGATCAACATTTGGCCGAGCTAGCGGCGGCAACTCCGGTTGGCTCCAGGCGGAGACGACATCAGGCCGTGTTCCATCCCCGACGACCGGGCTCCAGTAGTTGTTCCAGGCGGCGGCGCATAAACCCAGTCGGGTTACTCCGGTTTCAGGCGGCGCTGCAAAGGTGGAGGTTCCAGTGACACGGGAGGGGGGGGGGGTTCTGTTTTTTCTTTATGGCTCGTCCTCGACCGTGAATCGGTCTCTGTGTAATATCTGTAACTCCTCATTTTATTAGTGGATCTTTTCCGGCGTGCTCTCCCTGTGGACGTAGGAGCTCCTCTCTGAACCACATAAAATTGTTTTGTCGTCTGTGTGTGCTTGAAATCTCGTTTTGTGTTATATTTTACGCTATTACTTGTGCTCGATTTAATTCCATTGCGTTACAGCAAACTCGATCCGATTTCACAACAGTTCCCTGCATGTTATGTTAAGAATAATTTCACACCGGTTAACTCATATAGCCTTGCCTGATAAATAAAAATCTTGTGGCACTCCTCCATAGGTTCTAGCAAATTAATAAAGGATGTGGCGTATTTGCTCCAGTGAGTTTGACCAAAAGCGCCACCATTATAGAATGTATGTTTGGCATGACAATGGTTATGATCGTTATTCGCTACCAAAAAAAATATCTTTGAACATAAAAGTGCATGGAGTTCCTTAGATGAGGTCGGGTGTGTACAACCTCATATTCGCTGGGTGGGACCAAGATGCCCCAAGGACCTGGATTGTGCTTGCTTTGAGCTAAAACCGGATCAGATAAGTAAGTGGGCGGGAAGGCTCCCGCTCAGGGCAGGCGAAAAGGTTCGCACATCGGGTCGGCGGAAGCCCACCAGCCCTAGGCGCTGAGTGATGCTTCTCCACTCAACGCCCCCACGAGCCCTGGGCGTTAAGTGATGCCTCTCCACTCAACGCCCCCACTGGCCCTTGACGTTCAGTGATGCTTCTCCACTCAACGCCCCTTCGGTCTTTAGGTTCCCGCCCGAGGCAGACGAAAGGTCTTGCGCCTCAGGTCGGAGGGAGCCCATCAGCCCTCGGCGTGAAGTGATGTTTCTCCACTCAACGCCCCCTTTGGTCTTCTTTGGCTCCTGCCCGGTGTTAGCGGGAAGGTTCGCGTTCAGAGCTCAGCGGAAAGGTTTCCGCCAGGTGGGACCCAAAGCTGAAATTACCTGAATATCCCGGGTCTGAATTTAGCTCCTCAGAACATCGGAGTTTGGCTATTGATAGACCAGTTCAGGGGCATTTTAGTAACTTTAGGGTAGCAGAATTACGCTTTTTGCAGACCAGATATTGAAAATCTATAAATAGACCCACAGGATATCTCAGAAGACAGATTTTTCTCATACTCTCATTTTTCCTTCGAGAGCTTTTTGAGGTACTCCTAGCTCAGCAATTGGCTTTGGAGGGGAAACACTCAGAGAACTTCCGGGTTAGAGGAAGGACCTTCCAACTGTGGCTTAGGGTCAGTTCTTGATTCTTTATCACTAGTCAGGAGTTGAGGTTTGAGAGAAATAGGTGTTAGCTTCACCCCTAAGTCTGAACTCTCGTTGAGGCCAGTTTTTGGCGTCAAAATTTCTGATGCGGTGAGCGTGGACCGTTGCTGACACAGGAAAATCCCAAGTTGAGTCTCATAGCTGGGGATGAAGGAGGAGCAGGCTCGGGGGGTTCTCTCTCTCGGGGAAGTGGGGTGACGTTGGGGATGCTGGAAGACTTCAGGCGGGAAGTCCTCCAGACCATCCACTTAGCCTTCTCGGCAAGGAGCGGGTGGGTCACGTCACAGGTGTCGGTGGTTCCCGTCCCGTCATTGGGCGAGAATGCTCCCGGGCAACGCCCAGGGAAGGAGGTACCGACAGAGGCTGCGAAAATGGATGTCCCCAGGCGAGAGTTGTTCCCCGGACAGACCAGTGCGGACAGGGCTAGCGAGCCGAGGTCGCGCGACGAGCCCTCTTGGCAGGCAGGGGGCGGGAGCCCCTTCAGTGAGCTCATCATCTCAACTCCGGTTTCAGAGGGGTTCCGGGAGCCATACATGACCTACTATATGGGGAGGGACGACCCCACACAGCAAGTGCAGTGGTTTGAAGATGCTGTTTCCATAAGGCAAATGTTGGATGTCTTCAAGTGTAAGCTCTTCGCCATCACTCTGAAGGAGAAGGTCAGGGACTGGTTCCACCAGTTGCCTGCGAGTTCGATCTACTGCTTCGAGGATCTGTGACACGGGATCTTGTTGAGGTTCTCAACGTCCAATAAGAGAAAGAAGGGAGCAGAGTGCTTGTTTGCCATCAAGCAGAGGCCGGAGGAGACACTGGGACACTATGTTGATAGGTTCCAGGAGGAGATTCTGCAGGTTCAGGAGATGCCGAGGTACACGGTGATGCTTGTCTTCACCCTTGGGTTGAGGCCCAGCTTGTTTAGCATGGAGCTGAAGAGAGTCCCCCCCCCCACTCTCTTTTGAGTAGTTGATGGAGAGGGCGGCGAAGGAAATCGAGATCGAGGCGGCCAATCCGGCGTTTGTCAAGAAGTTGGCCAAGTTGGCGGAGGATGATGTGAAAGAATCAGGAGCAGGGAGGCAAAGGGAGTAGAGAGAGGAGAGAAGAAGAGAAGAACCCCGAGGGCAGGGGCAGCGACAAGGTTGGAGGCCGCAAGAGGCGAACAACAGGTTGGGCTGGAGACCCCGGAAAGGACACCCTCAGGGACAGGGTGGTGGTTTCCAAGGAAGGGGCAACAACCGCGAGCAAAGGAGGTTCAACCAGCTGGCCTGGAGGCAGGGACAGAGGCCCCCTCTCCCGCCGCAGCAGGAAGCTATGGAGATAGTGAGGGAAGAGGAGGAAGGAGAGGAGCTCGAGGAGGAGCGAGGAGGAGAGAAGGCAGGGTGGCGTTGTCCTTCTGTGACTTTCACTAGGAAGTGGGTCATGCAACGACCACCTGCCCGGAGTTTCTGGAGATGAGAGCGGCCAGGGGGAAAGTATAGCAGCAGCCGCCCGTGAGGATTGAGGAAGTTCTGCAAGGAGGAGGAGAGGATAGATGTGAGGACCGGGTGGACGTGGGAGCCCGATGAGGGATCGGGGTGATCCATGGGGGTGTGGGGATCGAAGTCACCCGTAAGGGGAGCTTCCAAACCATATATCGAAGGAGCGTCGCCTCGACATCCCAGCCCCCCCCCCCCCCCCCCAAGGAGGAAAAAATCACTGTCTCAGTGAAGGACATGCTCGACTACGAAGACCCGTTCTGTGACGGCTTGGTGATGCAGACGGCGGTAGAGAATTTCACGGTCTCTACGATTCTGGTTGACAACGGGAGCTCTGTGAATGTGATCTTCAAGAAAGCCTTTGACGAGATGAAGGTGGAGGCTCAGAGGGTTCTAACCTCGGACGGACCATTGTTTGGGTTCTCGGGGGAGCGGAAGGAAGTTGAAGGAGGGGGGGGGTATCGAGGAACCGTCGGTTCGTTATCGTTGACGCTTCGAGCAGCTATAACGCAATCTTTGGGCGGCCTCTCATCAGCGCCTTTTGTTGCGTCCCCTCCTCGTTTCATCAGTGCGTAAAGTTCAGCAGTGGAGGAGTGCAGGTCAGGATCAGGGGGGATCCAAAGGTGGCGAGGCAGTGCTACGTGACTGCCGTCAATACCATTTCCTGGATGGCGGAGGCAGAGGAGATGGAGAAGGAGATGGCGATGGAGGAGGAAGCTGCGGAGGAGGGAGAGATGAGCCTAGGAAAGGCTGGCAGGAAGATAGCGGGGGAGGAGTGGTGAGCCTAGGTGAGGCTGGAAAGAAGACTGAAGAGGAGGTTGTGGAGAGAGGGGTGATGAGCCTAGGTGAGACTGGAGAGAAGACTGCGGGGGAGAAAGGGGTAGAGGGAGAAGTTGGGGGTGAGACCCAGAGGGGTGAAGAAGTGGAGTTGTCTGGGGAAGGCCTGTTGGAGGTGATGGAGGTTGAGAGGGTAGAAGGTGAGGAAGAGTT
Organism: Platanthera guangdongensis; assembly: GCA_039583875.1. Taxonomy (NCBI): domain Eukaryota; kingdom Viridiplantae; phylum Streptophyta; class Magnoliopsida; order Asparagales; family Orchidaceae; genus Platanthera; species Platanthera guangdongensis. The sequence continues at coordinate 219,900,687 of CM077163.1, read as the reverse complement.
GAGAGAAGAGGAAAGAGCCGGCAGGGAGCAGTCCCGGCTGGAGCCGGCAGAGGAAGTCGTGGAGATGGAGGTCATCAGCAAGGCAGGGAAGACGAAGAGGGTAAGGGTCAGCGGAGGCTTGCGCCCAGACAAGGATGCGAGACTGCATCCAAAAGAACGTTGACGTCTTTGCCTGGAGCGCGGCTGACATGTCGGGCATCGACGCGGATGTGGCTTGCCACAGTCTGAACCCGGACCCCAAGACGCGTCCCATTCGCCAGAAGATGAGAACCATCGCCGCCAAACTGTAGGAGCCCATCCGCGAGGAGGTCAAGAAGCTTCTCGATACAGGTTTCATCTCGGAGATCCAGTACCCAGGCTGGGTCTCCATTGTGGTAATGGTAAAGAAAGGTGATGGGAAGTGGCGCGTGTGTGTAGATTTCTCTTTATTGAACAAATCATGTCCTAAGGATTGCTACCCCCTGCCTCGGATCGATGCGTTGGTTGATTCAGCCATCGATTTTTCTATTATGAGTTTTTTGGATGTTTTTTCAGGTAATCACCAGATACGCATGTATCCCCCTGACGTCAAAGATGTCTCCTTCATCACAAGGGAGGGATGCTACAACTATAAAATGATGCCCTTCGGGCTAAAGAACGTGGGGGCAACGTACCAGCGAATGATGGATTGAGTGTTTAAAAATCAGAGGGTTAGGAACCTAGAGGTCTACGTAGATGATCTCATGGTAAAGAGCAGTGATGTGAGTTCACACCTACTTGACTTGGAGGAGACGTTCGCGACTCTGCGAAAGTTCAAGATGAGGCTAAACCCCCAGAAGTGTGTCTTCGGGGCAAGCCGAGGCAAGTTCCTTGGGCACCTTCTAACCCCGGCGGGGGTCGAGCTTAACCCGGATAAGAGGATGAAATTCCAAGAATTCTGGAAGAAGTGCACTCCGGTGAATGTGGTAGCCATTCGGGGGGTAGGACGTTGGAAGCAAGGGTGGTCAGGCAAGGGTACTTCTGGCCCATCATGAGGAAGGATGCAACAGAGTTTGCAAGGAGGTGCCAAAAGTGTCAACTATACGCCCCCCTCCAACTCTTGCCCGCTCAAAGGCTCTGAAGCATCACGACGTCATGGCCTTTTGGCATCTGGGGAATGGACTTGGTCGGGCCGTTTCCCCCGACGAGTGGGCAGAGAAGGTTCCTCTTGGTTATGATCGACTACTTCTCAAAGTGACTGGAGGTCAAAGAGTTGGCAAGGTAACCTCCCAGGTCATCAGAAACTTCGTTTGGGGAGAGATCATCTGTAGGCACGGGTTGCCTCAGACTATTGTCACGGACAATGGGCCACAGTTCACAAGTGAGGAGTTCATCGGCTTCTGTACCAATCTGGGGATCGACCTCAGGTTTACCTCCATCCACCACCCCAGGAGCAACGACCAGGGGGAGGCGGCAAACAAAATCATAGTGAACCTGCTCAAAAAGAAGGTAGAGAACTTGAGGGGGAGCTGGGTGGAGCAACTCCCCTCAGTGTTGTGGGCCTTGCGGACGACCCCAAACACGGCCACTGGTGAGACCCCCTTCAAGCTTTCGCATGGGTGTAAGGCGGTCCTACCTGTGGAGTTCGAGGTTCAATCCCCACGGGTTGCGGCCGCAGGCAAAGGAGGCGAGACATGGAGGGAAGAAAATGAAGAGCAGCTACGACTCTCATTGGACATGGTAGAGGAACTTCGTGAAGTGGCCGTCGTCAGGCAAGAGGAGGTCAAGCAGCGGATGACAAAGTACTTTGATAAGCACGCACGGATCAAACAATTCGCCGAAGGAGATCTAGTCCTAAAAAACGTTGACGCTGCCGGAAGATCGGCCTCCGTTGGTAAACTCAACCCCAATTGGGAGGGGCCTTACATTGTAGAAAAAGTCCCGGGGCCGGGGGGATACCACCTCCAGAATGTGGAGGGGGTATCCATGAGTCATGCTTGGAGCGACGATGATCTGAAACGCTTCTACTCGTAGGATGGGTAAACTTGTATAAACCATTGTAATATGTTATTTCCAAAATTGTTTCTTCGTAGGTTATGGTGTATCTATGGCTTTGGGGGCCCCGAGTAGACCAGCTGCCAGGCTCTCACTAGCTGGCAGAGTTGTAGGTTCGCTTGGGGGGCAAGGGAGAGAGGATCGTGATAATTTGCAAGACCCCGAGAGGATCCCGCTGCTTAGGCTCTCATTAGCTGGCAGGGCTGGAAGGCGCACTCGGCCCCAGGTAGACCCGCTGTCCAGGCTCTCACTAGCTGGCAGATCCGTAGGCTCGCCTGGGGCGTAAGGGAATACCCCGAGAGGATCCCACTGCTCAGACTCTCATTAGCTGGCAGGGCTGTAAGGGGCACTCGGCCCCGGGTAGACCCGCTGTCCAGGCTCTCACTAGCTGGTAGGTCTGTAGGCTCGCCTGGGGGAAAGGGAAGACCCCGAGAGGATCCCGCTGCTCCGGCTCTCATTAGCTGACAGGGCTGGAAGACATACTCGGCCCCGGGTAGACCCGCTGACCAGGCTCTCACTAGTTGGCAGGTCCGTAGGCTCGCCTGGGGGGGGGGAAGGGAATACCCCGAGAGGATCCCGCTGCACAGGCTCTCATTAGCTGATAAGGTTGGAAGGAGCACTCGGCCCCGGGTAGACCCGCTGTACATGCTCTCACTAGCTGGCAGGTCCGTAGGTTCGCCTGGGGGGTAAGGAAAAACCCCGAGAGGATCCCGCTGCTCAGTCTCTCATTAGCTGGCAGGTCTAGAAGGCGCACTCGGCCCCGAGTAGACCCGCTGTCAGGCTCTCACTAGCTGGCAGGATCGTAGGCTCGCTTGGGGGGAAAGGGAGAAAGGATTGTGATAGTTTGCAAGACCGCGAGAGTATCTCGCTGCTCAGGCTCTCATTAGTTGGCAGGGCTAGAAGGCGCACTTGGGCCCGGGTAGACCCGCTGTCCAGGCTCTCACTAACTGGCAGGTCCGTAGGCTCGCATGGGGGGGTAAGGGAATACCCCGAGAGGATCCCGCTGCTCAGGCTCTCATTAGCCGACAGGGCTGGAAGGCGCACTCGGCCCCGGGTAGACCCGATGTCCAGGCTCTCACTACCTGGCAGGTCTGTAGGCTCGCATGGGGGGTAAGGGAATACCCCGAGAGGATCCCGCTGCTCAGGCTCTCATTAGCTGGCAGGGCTGGAAGGCGCACTCGGACCCGAGTAGGCCCGCTGTCAGGCTCTCACTAGCTAGCAGGGCTGTAGGCTCGCTTGGGGGGAAAGGGAGAAGGATTGTGGTAGTTTGCAAGACCCCGAGAGGATCCCGCTGCTCAGGCTCTCATTAGCTGGCAGGGCTGGAAGGCGCACTCGGCCCCGGGTAGACCCGATGTCCAGGCTCTCACTAGCTGGCAGGTCTGTAGGCTCGCATGGGGGGTAAGGGAATACCCCGAGAGGATCCCGCTGCTCAGGCTCTCATTAGCCGGCAGGTCTGGAAGGCGCACTCGGTCCCGAGTAGACCCGCTGTCATGCTCTCACTAGCTGGCAGAGTTGTAGGGTCGCTTGGGGGGAAAGGGAGAAAGGATTGTGGTAGTTTGCAATACCCCGGGAGGATCTGCTGTCGGGCTCCCACTAGCGTACAGGGTCGTAGGCTCGTTTGGGGTAAAGGGAAAAGAGATCCTTTGTTTGAGTGGCCCCAGGTGGACCCGATGACCAGACTCACATCAAGCAGACAACGCCGTTGAAATCATAATAGTGTTACGAAGCACTTGGTAACAAGTTTCCAAACAGCTAACACCTGTCCTAAGTAGGGATGGACCTGTCCTAAATAGGGATGGGACGATCCATAACCCTCTCAGCTGGGCTCTCGTCATAACCCTCTCGGCTGGGCTCTCGCCATAACCCTCTCGGCAGGGTTCCCGGCGCGACCCTTTTGCCAAGACTCTCGGCAGATTTCTTCCGACAGGTTTTACTTAATCAACTCTTCAAACGGGCGGCGGTCATCACCTAAGGTCCTAGGGTTCACGCAAAGGCAATAAATATTCCAGCGAAAAGACAGATCTTTCAATACAATATAAAAGTTGTAGCATCGGTTTGGGGAATCTTGCCCCTTACAAAAAGTTTACAAAAATAAGGAGAATATTACAATGAAAAAGCAAAAATGTGAAGGCTATCGGGCAGGGCCGCTGGAGGTCCCGCAGGTGGCCCCGCTGGGCGTGTAGCCGGAGGTCTCGCCGGAAGAGCTGCCGCCAGACTCCTCATTCAGGTCAAGCTCCACCGCATCTTTGATCGGAAAGTCGTCCTCTCCCGCGGGCTTGGGAATGGGCTCGAACAACCAGGGCAAGATCCCTCGCGCTGTGAGAGTCTCGTCACCTTCGATCAAAAGCGTTGATTCCCGTATCACTTCGATGACCATTTTGGCGGTGGCTTGCGCGTTCTCCTGAATTATCACATCGATCTCGTACGCTGAGTAATAACGACGCTCGATTCTATCCTCCAGCGATGGCCGGGCCAGGGCCTCCTCCAGGCTCTTCACCTCAGCTTGCAGCAGCTGGTTCTCGCACTCGACGTCGGCCACCCTGGCGCGAGAGAGCTGGGCTTGCGCGGAGTACTGCGAGATGGTACAGTTAAGCAAACAATATATATTAAGAGGGCGAGAAATATTGAAGGGTCCCGCTTACCTCAATGGTCGGGCGAGAGGAGAGAAGTTGTTGGGAAGCCGCAAAGTCGACCTTCAGGGTGGCCACTTCAGCCGCATCGGCATCCCTTGCCTTGAGCATGTCGACGAGGTTGTGCTCGATGGTGAGGGTGCGACGCCCAACCATATACGAGAGCTGGACCGCGCGAAGTTGGGCTTGGGCGGCGTAGTAGACGAGTGCCCAGGTAGTCGTCCGATCGAACGTGTCGACGTCCTCCCGACCGTAGAGCCCATAGCCCAACGCGAAGGCATCGCCAGTGATCGTGTCCCGCTCCCTCCAGGAGGGGAGAAGTGTGGAGACTGCGATGCGGTTGGAGGTAGGGTGCCACTGGATCAAGGGCTTGCCCTCCGCATCCATGTACTTCTCGCCGAAGCCAAAATATCGGTGCCCTTTCAACACCGGCTTGAGTGGGGTCTCGGCCAGGATCTCTGCGGCAGGCCCAGCGATACCCGTCTCGCCTACGACTGACGGGGTCTCGGCGGAAGCCGGTACAATGGATTTGCCCTTGTCTGATGCTGACAGATTTGATTTTTTGAGAGGGGCGGTAGGGAGGGAGCTGTGTTTCCGCTTCTGGGCACTCGGTTCGGAAGAGGATCCCGGCTCCTCCCGGCAGGAGGCGGAGATGGACTTGGCGAGAGCTAAGGGGTCGATGAACGCCCTGATCTCGTCAAAAGGTTGGTGGAGGGGGATTTCTCGTTCACCTGGGAGACCCATAACTAATTAACCCTGCATCTCAAAACAAAATGTTGCAGGGATAGACCAAAATAATACCTTCGCCGGGAGGAACCGGCAAGAGGGAATCCAGGTCTCGCCGAAGCAAGGGGACGTCGAAAGTCTTGGTCCCGAAGAATTCGACGAGGGCGCCCTCACGCCGCCCGAGAGCGGGAGGGTTGTAGGTCATGTCGTCGTACTGAACTGGCGCAAGCGGGATGTTTCCAAAGTCACCGAAGACGAAAACGAACTTCTTCCCCCAGTGGTGGTTCTTGTTGGCGAGACCGCTCGTCTTCACCAACTGCCCCGAGAAGAAGACCACCCCACCATTTGCGCGGAAGTTGAACAACTTCCGAAAGATGGGCAGGCTGAACTCGATCCTTTCCGCCCGCATGTAGCAGATGAACGCCACCAGGATTGCGACAGAATTTGAGTTGAGCTGGGTCGGTACCACCCCATAGTACCGAAGGGCCTGACGAACTTCCGGCCAGAGGGGGAGGCGGAAGCCCACCTCGAAGTGCTCCAAGGGGATGGCGAGCTCCCTAGCCGGCGCGAGATTGACCCTATCGTCGTTCCCGGGGTTCCGCGCAGTGAACCCGGTGGGGATGAAGTTGGCGGCTATCGTGTCGAACTCGTCCAGAGTCAGCCGACAGGGAGGGAATTTGTGTTCTAGGAAGAATTGCGCGCACTTGGAGCGGCCTTCTCCCTCGCCAGGCATCTTGAAGAGAAGGCGAGAGGAGAGAAAAAGGCAGGAAGGCGAGAGCCTTGGCGTTGCAGAGATCCGCGAGAGCAATCGGGAGGAGGACGAAGGCTTGGAATCAGAGAAGTGAATGCAGAGAAGTAAATGCGGTAGGTGGATCGGCCTATTTATAGAAAATTCGGTAATTATGAGTTTTTTCCTAAATGCGGCGGGGGTACGGTCAACAAGTCCCGATGTTCTGACTCCTCGTTTTCCACCCTGCCTCGTCGGCTCTCCTCGGGCAAGCAAAAAGCGAGAACCTCCGGGAAAAGCCTAGGGTAAAAGCAAACATTGGCGGCGGGCGAGAAGTGATGAGCAGGGCGCGAGAGTCAAGCGTCCGTAAAGCATCAGATATGAAAGCATGAAACACAGACAGAAAGTGAAGTACAAAAATAAAGGGGCTCTCGCTGGGCGAGAGTCGCAAAATAACAACAATAACAAATATAAAAAAAATTGTTCATCGTCGTGAGGCGCAAGGGGTACAAAGCGAGAAGGGTAGGCTGGAAGGTTGGGTAAAGAAGAGGCTAGCCCCACAGGGCTCAGTACTGCTCCCACCGCCAACGACCCAGACCTCGCCTACCTGACCTCGGAGGCACTTGCGGATCGAAGAAGGCCGTCGGGGCGGTCAGCCCCTGGTTGGCCAGGCGGAGCTGATCTCGAATCCGCGCGATGTATCTTCCTGGGGAGGTCTCGGCTGTAAGCGTGCCCTGGGGCTCCGTCTCGCCAATGAGGTAGGTGTAGTCCCGCTCGACTATCGCCAGCCGCCGCTCCATCGTCTCATGGATTCTGTTCACCGCCGCGGAGTTGGCTCGCTGCCGCTGCGCGAACTTTGACAGGATCGACGCAATCCTCTGCCTCCGCGTCTTGCCACTCCTAGAAGGCTCAAGAAAGTCCTCCATCTCGCCAGAGGAGGGGAGGGGCGAGTCTTCCCCGTTTTCTTCTTCTTCATCTTCTTCAGCTTCCGCCCCCTGCACCTTCGGATCTGGAGGGCGGTTTTTTAGTCAGATTGGGAGGGGAGCGAAAGGAAAGCTAGAAGGTTCTCGCATACCTGAAGAGCGATGGGGACCCTCCCCCGATTGCTGGCGAGAAGAGTCGGGCTGCCTCTCGGAACCTTTTCCGAAGAGCAGGTGGAGCGGCTTACCCTGACACGGACGGAACGTTCTGCGCTCCATGGTCTCGGTCTCGACCTGTGGGGGAACAGAGGCGCCCTCTCCCGCTGGGGGCTGGGATCCCGGCGCAGGTGCTGACGGCTCGGTGACAACCCCTCCGACAAGGAGGGCGAGATCGGGCGTCGGATTGGTAGGATTTTCGCGGGGGAAAGTCCTGCGCCCCTGACCAACGAGGTTCGGGCTCTCCAGAATAGGTGCTGCGAGAGGCCAGGTCAGTGAAAAGGAGAGATAGGTCGCCTAAAGCGGAAACCGAGCCAGCAAAGGGGATAAATACCAGGAGAGCTTGGGGGCTCGGCCGGGGTAGTCAGAGGAGCAGCCCCCGAGGCTGGCGGTACAGCCCCCGAGACTGGCAGTGCAGCCCCCGAGACTGACGGCGAGTCCTCATTGAGAAGGCGGGTCACCTCGGTATCCGCCGGTAGGAAGTTGGCGACGTCTTTTGGATCAGTCCCCTATGAGAAGAGCGATACATCAGTACGCAACCTCGTTTTTTAACAGTTTGCGCCAATGGGTGAGGCGAGAAAAGTACCTCCGACAGGGAAGAAGGGTTCTCGTCGCGGTTAGGGGTCGGGGTAGGCGAGGCTTGGTTCTCTTTTGAGCGGTCCCGCCTGACCGATTTGGCCTTCTTCTTTTTCTTTGGGCGAGAGATCTCGTCGGCTGGAATCTTGCCCATCAGCCAAGGAGCAACCTTGGCGCAGTTGGCACGAGCCCGCGCCAGGGCCGCGACAAGGCGAGCCTGAAGTTCTTGCGAGAGCGGTTTTTCGACACACTTGGTGCGCATCTTCAAGGCCTTGCAGGAGCTCAAGCAGAGGACAATGACGACAGGGATAACCTGAGAGCAGACTCGGCGGTGTATATATAGGATCGAGGTGGGGTCCGCAAAAAGATTCCCTGTCAAGGAAGCAAGCACTCACCAAATATTGGGGGTTGGACGTGTCTTTCCGAGCGCAAGGCTAGCTCGCAAAGAGCAGAGATTGTGTACAACTCCATATTCGCTGGGTGGGACCAAGATGCCCCAAGGACCCGGATTGTGCTTGCTTTGGGCTAAAACCGGATCAGATAAATAAGTGGGCGGGAAGGCTGCCGCCCAGGGCAGGCGAAAGGGTACGCGCCTCGGGTCGGCGGAAGCCCACCAGCCCTAGGCGTTGAGTGATGCTTCTCCACTCAACGCCCCCACAAGCCCTAGGCGTTGAGTGATGTCTCTCCACTCAACGCCCCCACTGACCCTTGGCGTTGAGTGATGCTTCTCCACTCAACGCCCCTTCGGTCTTTAGGTTCCCGCCCAAGGCAGGCGAAAGGGCTTGCGCCTCAGGTCGGCGGGAGCCCATCAGCCCTCGGTGTGGAGTGATGTTTCCCCACTCAACGCCCCATTTGGTCTTCTTTGGCTCCCGCCCGGTGTTAGCGGGAAGGTTCGCGTTCAGAGCACAGCGGAAAGGCTTTTGTCAGGTGGGACCCAGAGCTGAAATTACCTGAATACCATTGGGCCTGCATTTAGCTCCTCAGAACAACGGAGTTTGGCTATTAGCAGACCAGTCTATGGGCATTTTAGTAATTTTAGGGCAGCAGAATTACGCTTTTTGCAGACCAGATATTGAAAATCTATAAATAGAGTCATATGATACCTCAGAAGGCAGATTTTTTCATACTCTCATTTTTCTTTCTAGAGCTTTCTGAGGTACTGCTAGCCCAGCAATTGGCTTTGGAGGGGAAGCGCTCAGAGAACTTCCGGGTTAGATGAGGGACCTCCCAGCTATGGCTTAGGGTCAGTTCTTGATTCTTTATCACTAGTCAGGAGTTGAGATTTGAGAGAAATAGGTGTTAGCTTCACCTCTAGGTCCGAACTCTCGTTGAGGTTAGTTTTTAGCATCAACAGGGTGGTCACAAACGACCGTTCATAAACCACGTTCACGACCGCCACCACCGTGCCAAACAGAGATTTTCCACTGAAAACTCGGGGCATGCAAAATCCTAATTAGGTGCGTACTCTGTGGAGAAAGTTGAAAGGTGATGGAGAAGATAAGTGTAGGGGGAGAATGTGTCAGCATTAATCCAAAACAAGTCAAAAAATTATGGATTCAGCTGAAAGCATGATACATTTACTGTTCAAAAAATAATTGGTAAATGCCATGCCATATTCAATTTATGCTTCTGTGAACTTGGGTCTACAGAAACAAAATGGTGTTATTAAGTAATTAGTTGATAATGCTAGCTCTGGGGATGTAGTTGAGGGCCTTTAATGCACGTAAGACGAGTTGGTCTTTCCATCTGATATTTATACTCTGAACATGGAGTGAAGAGGACAGGGGGTTCTCCAGATTCAGCTTTAAATCATCCTAGGATGACCTTTTTCTAAAACATCAAGGATCATAATTGATGTCTGGGTGGTACCATGTTGGATAATCTGTGGAGAAGTTGGGAAATTAATGGTGATCGGCACAGTGTTTTTGCTCCGGTGAGTTTGAAATGTGTTTGAAATGACAACGGTTATGGCTGCCACCCAAAAAAACTAATTTTGAACATAAAAGAGGATAAAGTTTCTTAGGTGAGGTCGGGCACTCACGAATGACGGTTTGTAACCATTATACTTATGAACATCACCGCGGACCCTTAATAAATCCAAGGACTTAAGACATCACCCATCTAACTAGAATAGGCAACTGCTCAGGCGCACAATCGATCCATAGTCAATGTGCTATTAAGGAGGGTTACTCCCAAGTCAGAGCGTGTTAATAATGTCAAACTAAATATAATAAATCGCAAAATATAGACTCGTAAGTTTCCATGGTTAATTAAAGAACTGCCAAAACGAGAAATGCAGGTAAAATGATCCAGAAAGTCACCAAGGAGAAGGCTGAAGATAACAAAACAGATTCATCTACTCACGTACATTAACTAATCAGGCAGGCAAACTGCGCTGGGAATAAATTCTTCTTTGTTTGTCTCTATTAGTACTCTATTAGCACCCTCTGACGCTATATTCCGATGGAGATCAATCGCGTCGGATTTGAGAGATTTACGAGATTGATGACTTTGGATTATCGGATGGATTATCGGAGGATCTTCATCGTATTAGTCGTGTTCATTCACATTTCTATGAATTTTTTTTTATTATTTTTGACTTATATTTGGAGAGTTACGATAAACTATTTGTCGGTCTATCATGGACATCAAATATATTTAACCCAATCCCCCCCCCCCCCATATTAGTATCACAAACGAGAGATATGGGTGTTGAGGATTTAAGGTTTTCCCAGGGAGACAACCGATCCGCGACACCAAGCCTCCCGCACGGTGCGAAGCCACCATATCCCCGTCGGGGGTGCCTCCATCAGTTATCATGCATTATTATTATCTATATGTTGAGTCATGTCGTGTCGAGTCGTGTCGTAGCGTTTAAGTGTTTTAAAATTGTTGCATGTTTGTGTTATTTACAATTATTTCATCGGCGTCTATATATAGGACCTTTGTGGTCTTGTAATGGGTGTGGAAGAAATATTAGTGAAGTTCTATATCTCTCTCTAACTTCCCCCCTTTCTCTAGTTCTTCCCTTCTTCCCTCCTCCTTTCTAGGATTTTGTCTCTCCCTCACCTCCGTCAGCCCTTCCCCTTGCCGGATTCCTCCTGAAATTTATCCGTGATCGTAACAATTGGTCCGACCTGTCACACCGTCCGCAAACTCGCCGCTGATGCTCGTAATCGTCCGCCTCTAAGTTTCGGCGATTGATTTGGCGCTGTTTCTGCACACCTTGGTTATCCTTGATGTTGACTCCTCGCCAGTTTCCGCGTTTTGGTTTTTGATCGGCCTGTTCGTTCGATCCCGCACCATTATTCCCTTCCGATCCGCGCTGTTGTTCCCTTCAGATTCCGCACCGCCATTCCTGTTGGATTCGCGCGGTTCGCCCGCCCCCCTGCGACAGGTTGCTCCCGTCGGCCGACCCTTCAGCGTCGTCGATCGGACTGTTGGCCGGTTCCTCCGCCTCCGATCCGCTGTTGTCCACATCGTCGATTCCTCGTGTGGACTGTCCGCCAACCACCTGTTTCTATCAGACCCCGGTTCCTCCCAGCCCTTTGCGATCTCCAACGGGAAGCCCGATCCTCTAATTACGGTCGGGTCTGACCCCTCCAACCCGCATCTCTCTGTCATACAACGCTCCATCCACCGCCGCAACACCCCCGCTGCACTGCTCACCCCAACACAGCCAGCCTGCGGCTTCCTTCCGACGTGTCTTCGTTGTCTTCCCTCGCCGCCGGCATCATCTCCACTCTACGTCCTTAGTCCCATGGTTGTCGTTCAATCGGCCGCTCTCGGGCCCCTGTTCTTGCCGTCGCCGGACACCAGCCCTTGGCTAGATTTTTCTGACATCGCTACACAAATCCTGGCCACATGCATCTCTCTCCACGCCAAAGTCGATCGTCTCCTCGCTCCCAACGGACATGCCTTCGCAACCCCCTCGAGGCTCCCTGCCCTAGGTCGCCACCACCACAGTTGCCTCTTGCGAGAGTTATCCCGTCATGCCTCCCCTAACATCCTCTACAACACCAACCCGCCACTCCGCCCCGCAGTCGATCTTCCTGTCAAAAGCGCACTGACCGTAGATGTACCACCTCTCTCCACGGTGGTCCTCCACAGCTTCCACAGGCCGCATCGTAGCCTCCTCTGCTGCCCCGTGCTCTGCTAACCCTGGCGGACCCGTTCATGCGGCCAACTGTCACGTCCCTGACATCCTTGGGGATGATGCTCACCACCGCACCACCGACCTTACGGAAGCCATTACTTTCACCACCCGTCTTTCTGATGGCGCCGCCACTACTCGCCATCACCGTCGCCGCTGCTACGCGCTACAAGGCCTTGTTCTGGCGGAAGGTCAAGGTACCGGATCCGCATGGTACATAGGCTTGAGAGAAAACTCATTTTGAAGGACGGATGGAGTGTTACAGATCCACCATTAGTTATCTTGCATTATTATTATTATTTATATGTTGAGTCGTGTTGTGTCGGCTCGTGTTGTATTGAGTTGTGTCGTAGCGTTTAAGTGTTTTAATATTATTGCATGTTTGTGTTATTTACAATTATGTCATCGGCGTCTATATATAGGATCTTTGGGGTCTTGTAATGGGTCTGGAAGAAATATTAGTGAAATTCTCTCTCTCTCTAACTTTCTCTCTCTCTAGTCCTTCCCTTCTTCCCCCCTACCTTCTAGGGTTTCTTCTCTCCCTCACCTCCGCCGGCCCTACCCTTGTCGGATTTCTCCTGGAATTTATCTGTGAACGTAACACACAACCACCATCGGATCTTCCACACCACCTCCAACATCTATTACCTGGTGAGTTTTTTTACCTTCACTTTTCATTTATTCACATTGTACGGGTTTCTTGTATTGTTAGTAATATTTTGCCCAAATTAATTTGATTATTAAACTTTTCAAAGGCATGTATTTCTTATTTGTCATTTACTTTGAATTTTGATGCACTCTCAATAAATTTACAATGATTTTTAATTAATTAATTTGAACATACTTTGTTAATTGTGATTCGAGACACGAGGTTTAAATTTTATTGTTTAATTAATCTTCCGTCGAAATTAATTGTTTGCCTGAAGTTTCGCATTCGTATTAGGATTAGGGTTTATGTCGTAGGTATCGTATTCATTAGATTGAGTGTGCTTGCATTTCTCTCGCATCTTTAGGGCTGTCGTTGGGTCCATTCCAATCATCATGATTGCTTGGATTTCATTTAGGTTAGGGCATTGGACGTCCGTCACCTATAGATTCGTCATGCGTCATCTTCTCACTCATCTGTTGATTTTATTTCATTAATATCCATATTAATACATACAGACTTCTGTCTCTATTTGTGTTCTTTCTTTTGAACAATCTCGATGGTAACAATCTCCAAAAACGGAGATGACATAGCCATTATACTAATAAATGATTCCTCTCAAGTAACATTATTCTCACCACGTGCTAAAAATGTCTCTCTATAGGTGTGGCAGGTTCAAAGAAAACCAGTAAAAAGGTTCAAATGTTTAGCCTGTGGAGCATTCATAAAATCGCTCTCTTATTGTGGCATGATTTCATCATAGTTGTTCACTTGTTCAATTGACAATTATTCCCAGCATTTCAAAAATATATGGTAAAACAGTTCTACAAAATGGGAGAACAGATTACCTCTTCATCACTGAAGTTATACAAAATAGAAGAACTTGGTGATAATCTTCTCATGAACGAGTATTTCTCATCAGGTAGCGTAATGGATTCTTTCAGCGACTGCAATATCTTCAGCGGAGCAATAATGTATTCAACCCTGGCAAATGTTATATATCAGAAATGTATCTGAGCAATCTTGCGCTGTTATTTGCGGGCAGGTGCAGGTTAGCACTCGCTATCCCTCCGATAATTAATTTAGTGAGGAGGCATGCTTACCCTAGAAGGCTGAAAACATCTTGCTTGTTTCTAACTGCAGCTGCCATCAACTTTGATTTATGCCCATGCTTGTGGATGTAATTGTATGCCTTTGTCACCTAGATTTGTGGGGAAAAATAGCATGAGTTCAAACATGAGTAATTTTTAAATGCGCTCGTAGCACATATGATAGTACGAATAATTACTAAAGCCACATTATATATATCCATACAAATCAAAAAAGAAATACGGTAGTTTCAAAATTCTGTAAATTAAGTGAGACATGTCATACATCCTATCCGTTCAAAACAGTTAAAAATACAATCTTAAATAGGGTTTGTTCATAATTTTTTAAAATTGGGAATCATTTAGACACATTTACTGATTTATTTCCATTTTTTAGTGGACTTAAATTTGCGTCAAGTTTCAAGAATACATAATTCAAAAGTTTAAGTCCACTCGATAAATGGACTTAACTCGTATGCAGTTTAAATGATTTTAAATTGAATGGTTTTCTTAACAAACTATCATAATAAAAATTGTAACAACAGCAACACTCAAGCCTTTATATCACTATAGTGGGGTCGGCTATATGGATCCTTTGTCGCCATTGTGCCCAATCTTTTGTCATAATCTCACTAATGCCTAAGTACATCATGTCTTTCCTTATAGTTTCATTCCAAGTCTTAATTGGTCTACCACTCCCTCGTTTAAATATTAAAAATTGTACAACAACAACACTCAAGCCTTTATCCCACTATAGTGTATATGGACCCTTTGTCGCCATTGTGCTCTATCTTTTGTCATAATCTCACTAATGCCTAAGTACATCATGTCTTTCCTTATAGTTTCATTCCAAGTCTTTATTGGTCTACCCCTCCCTAGTTTAACATGTCTAGTGACTAGACTCTCACAACGCCTAATAGGTTCCTCTAATGGCCTCCTTTGTATGTGTCCAAATCATCTTAGTCGAGTTTCTCGCATCTTCTCTGCAATTGGTGCTACTGCTGTCTTCCCTGATACATTAATATTAAAAATTGTAATTTCAAAAAATTTAAAAACAAGTTATAATATGTGAATTTGAAAATTTGCAGTGCATATAATTGAGATGAGGCGATAGTTAGCTAGGCATAAAATGGGCAACCCAAACTCATTTAAGTTCGTAAAAATTAAACTTAGGCTGGCTAAATGCGCTATAGGCCCATTTATAAAATAATGAACAAGAAACACTGTTAATTCAGGGAATTTAGAAACAGAAAATAGGTATAAAAAGTTCGTGAATCTACAAATAGAGACATCTAGGCCTAGTTACCACAATAATAAAAAATGGGTTTTTTAGTAATGAAGGCCAGATTTTTACTGTTGCTGCAGACCCATTTTTCGCTTATAAATACCTAAGTTAATACACAAAGTCCCCCAGAATGGCAAGTTCTTTGACCACTGGTCCTCGTACTTAATTTCTATAAATATCTTTGTACTTCACTTTGAACCACGGAGAAGCTAGTAGAAACTTCCGCAGAGGAGCAATAGTGTACCCACCCGCTAAGAGTGGGTTTTGCGTGCGGGGTACTCCGTTGTGATTAAAGAATTTCCATCATAAGAAGTATTTAGTGGAATCTTAATCTTAGGAGAGCATAAGGAGAGTCTAGGCATAAAGGTAAGCATTAGACAAACCACATAAATATCACAGTGTGCTTGCGACACAGGATAATCTACGTGAGTGTAATCTAAACCAATGCAAATCATAGTTGCAGTATTGGGGAAAATACTTCCTAATTAACTATATAATGATGCAATGATGTAAGGACGGTCAAGCAAGATTTGTAGTAATTAAGGCATGAAGCATTAGCAACTAACACACAAGCAACCTGCAAATAATTGATTAAGGCTCTATTTGGTCGGGCTGTTGCTGATGAAAAGCTGCTGATAGAAAAAATGCTGATTCTAGAAAACAGAGTTTTGTTAAAAAACTGTATGAGTGAAATAGAGTTTGTAAAACGGAGTTTTGAAAAAGTTGTTTGGAAACAAAACGAAGATCCCTCCCAACCCGCCATAACGAAAGTGAAGCACATGTTGAAATCACAAGCAATCATGACATTTTGAGTTGGACTTCCAAGTCTCCCAATATACGGTACTTAACTTCCAACTGGTATGCACGCGTCAAGGTGTGTCTCATCAAGTGCTCAACACAATCTTTAAAAAAGGCATGTAACGTCTGTCATATAGAATCTTTGGCAGAGTCCTACAGAAAACTTATTTGATGGCTGAATCACTTCTTTCGCTAACTGCAACAAAGCGTGAAGACCTCGAGCAAAAAATATGTTAGTTGTCTCAATTTTTTTCATGTTTTTCTCATTAATTCATTATGCGACAATATGTACACTGTCAATGCTAGCACTTCTCTAGATGCAGTCCTTATTCCCTGAAATCCGTACTTCTCTTCCAGAGAATGCAATAGATCAATAAATATTTCTTGACTCATCATGAATGAGTAATGAAATCTCACTTATGAATCACAAAGTAGCTCTGCAATTCATTTATCACTTGTTTGCTTTGAAGTCATGTATGGGACTGGATGGTTTAACAGAGAGATATATTCAGATACTAAAAATAATGTTGCTACCACATTGTGATAATGAGCGATAACATAATTTCGTCTAGTGATCTCGTGCTCTTCCGCGAAATATTTAAAGTCGTCGCTAGACATATTCTGTTAAAAACATGCATTGCCAATAATTATAAATACGAATTAAACAATATCATTATCACAACAACACTAAATTTGAGAGCATCAAATGGTAATAATGTTCAAACAATAGTACATATGATATCATAATAGTCACCACATCGAAACAAACAACATAAAACGTAACATTTATAGTTCATAAAAGCTACTAACAAAAGAAAGAAGATGTCCCCACTAAGCCCCACGAGTGAAGCGGTTATGCAACCACTTCACGTTCATGCTTTTCGGAAGGCACGTGAAAGTCTCCCTATGATTTTTTTCCATCAAATATGTGATGGCAAAATCATAAAAGTTTTCATTAGACTACACTTCTGAGTACGTAACTAATTTCCAATGCTAAAAGGACAAGAAGTATTTTTGGGCGCCTCTTGGAAGCATCGACTAATGTTCTTAGAAGACTCCGCCAAATCTTCTAACACGGAGCTAACTGCGCTCTTTTTTCCTTTCTTCCTTTTTTGCTACCTTCAGATGTAGTTGTGGTCCCGTGTGGAGGAGGAACTCCGCTGCCTCAATGTCATCATGTTCACCCTCTGACATTGCCCTTTCATCAATAGACTATGAGGCAAGACTCATGGTGTGGGGGGTGCAAGCATGATGTCCTGTAGTGACAACCGAACTGAACATCAAGTGCAGTTTCTCTAACTCCGGGTGGATTCCTGAATACCGAAATTTTTTTGCCGATGGAACAACCTAAAAATTAAACATTAAAAATTTTAAAAATGGGAAAAACCATTTATTTTAATAACTAAATACCTTTAATCTTTCGTCCCACCACTCATCTGAGGCATTTATAGTCTTCCTTGATGCATTCCAACCTAAACCGGTCTCATCGCGTTTCAACTCCGTCCATAATTCCACAACTTCAGATGCTCCCATTTATTATTTAGTTGGACTTAATCATATTTTTTTCTAGTTATTCTTCAAATTTCTTCATAACATTACTACACCCTCTTTATTAAAATGTGTCATTGGTCGATTCTCAAGCTCTATCTCTTATGCAAATATCATAGAAGAGCATGCCATCAGTCACATCCCACATAGCGGCCACACCACCATCTTTTGTTTTGTCCATCCTTAGAAAACAAAACAAGGTATAGTTTCAATGAACACACACACATACACATTAATAAGCACAAGCATACATATTTATGAACATAACAAAAAGGCAAATACTAACACACATACAACACACACATCCATTCACACAACACATAATACATACACACAAACCATACACCACACAAAGAACACATACCACACACAAACATACACCACAAACACATACGCCACACACATTCACACCACACACAACATTCACACAACACAACATTCACACGACACAATCTGACATAGAAATCTGACCTTCATTCACATAATTTATGAAAATATGCACTATACTTTTGCTATTTTCCTATTCACTAATAATGTGCAGGACAAATACTGATAATGGAGAGAGAGAGAGAGAGAGAGGTGATGGTTTTCTCCAATCTGGAAAAAATGACATCAGGAATTGCAGGAATCAGTGACCCAAAAAATCACACCAATTATTAAATTTCGATGAAATTTGACAAAAAATCACACCATACAGATTGCAGTATGACCATCGACATTTATGCTTATTCAGATTGCTGAAACATGTTTTTCGTTTCTTTTGCTACTATTAATAAGAATGAGGAAAGAACTGACCAGAGCCAATCCAGGGTCTTCCCCTCTTTTTTGAGCAGCCTCAATCTCAGGATCACCAGAATGATTCAAAGACCAATCCTATTACAAATTATAATCATAAGTGCTTATAATAATAATAATAATCATACATTGAAACTTACTCAAGAGGGCCATACCCTTATACGACCAACAAAGATTTGTATGACAGATGCACCAGCTTGAGCAGCTGCAGCAGCTTGGGCAAAGCTGCAAATGAATCAAACAGTAAAGAATGCTTAAATAGGATGATTGAAAGAATAAACCAGAGGAATCTAACTAATACATTTCATTCATTGGCAATGCTAAAGAAAATTTAATACCAAATAAATTTACTAAGTTCTTGCCAAACATTTGAGGCAACAAGGCTTCAAACTTTCAAACTTGATACAGAACATAAATCATGTCAAACACACAAAAAAGAGCCATGCGCAGTGAGAACATTAATTCCAAATACAAGTGATGAAAGGCTGTTAAAAGTTGAAATTGCTAGATGAGGTCCCCCAGTTTGACTAAATATATACAATGTTACGGAGTACAACAAATTAAAGAAGTGGCAGGCAAGCGCACTCACGAGTTTCGATACATATACGCTCTGGCGAACTAATACATATACATTCCAGTGAACAAATAGTACATACGCTTGGACGAGCGGCCTCACTTCGCGAGAGTGTTCTCAGAGAAGTGATTTCCTTCTATAATTATATGTTGTGTTGCAGTGTAAGTGGTCCTGTAGTGATCCATCTACAATATTGAAAGCGATCTTATCTTGAATATTAGTCATGTTATGGATATAGTTAGAAAAGCTTAATTAAGGGCCCATCTAGGGGCCCATTTTTCTCTTTTTCCTCTCTCTTTGTATTAGTCCCACATCTTGGATTGGGATTTCTCTCCATCCTCTTTTCCTATATAAATGTATTCATACTTGTAATTTAAAATTCAAGAAGTATATACAAGGTTTGAGGTCTCTCTTTACATGGTATCAGAGGCACCGGTCTCCTCCTTGGGTTCTCGCGGTCTTTCTGTCCGCCGTCTCTCGCGGTTTGTTCACGGTTTCCTTTTTCCTAACAACCCGAGCTAGGTTGTCCGGCCTCTATTTGGAAACCGCCTGTTCTCCCGGCTGACCGCGCGGCTTTCCCTTCTCCAGCTTAGCCGCAGTGTCGTGCGACCTGTTTTTTTCTAGCCGCTGTCTCAGTACTCTTTCTCTCGTGGCTTCCACGTTTCCTCCTCCTCCTACCTCTCTTATAAACCTCTCTCACACGTGGGGTCCACTCTCTCTTGTTTCTTTCTTTGACCGTCCGGTCTCCCTTGCTATCCGTGCGGCCTTCTCTCGTGTTTCTTTCTCTTCCCGCTTGTCGCGACCTCTCTAAAGTTGTTGCGGTCTCTCTAGCCGTACATTGCGCCTCTTGCTCGTTGCGGTTTCTTCATCTTTTCTCGCCTCAGTCCGCATCTAGGTCGTGGCATCTCTCCTTGCCGCTGGTGGACTCACCTTGACCGTGCGGACTCCTCTTCTAACCTCTTCACCACTAGTCGCTGCGACCTGTCTTGTCGCTAGCGGTCTCTCCTCCTCCCTTAGCCGCATCCTGGTCGCGACTTTCCTTGTCACTAGTGGACTCACCTTGACCGCGCGGACTTCTCTTCTAACCGCTTCACCGCAAGTCGCTGCGACCTGTCTTGTCACTAGCGGTCTCTCCTCCTCCCTTAGCCGCATCCTGGTCGCGACTTTCCTTGTCGCTGGTGGACTCACCTTGACCGTGCAGACTTCTCTTCTAACCGCTTCACCGCTAGTCGCTGCGACCTGTCTTGTCGCTAGCGGTCTCTCCTCTTGCATTAGCCGCATCCTGGTTGAGACTTTGCTTGTCGCTGGTGCGTCCGCCGAGACTGTACGGCTACTTCCTCTGCCGACCTATCTCTCTTCGGTCTCTTCTCCTTCTAGCCGCTCGGCTTCTCTTGCTAGCCGCCCGGCCTTCTCTGCCAAGCCTCCCGGCTTCTCCTGCTAGCCGCCCGGTCCAAACCTTGCTAGCCGCCCGACCGTTTCTGCCAAGCCGCCCGGCCTCTCTTGCTAGTCGCTCGGCTTCTCTTGCTAGAAGCCCAGCCTCTTCTGCAAGCCGCATGGCTTCCGATGCATCCGCTGCTACTTCTGCTTCGCCAGCCCGTACGACTGCTACGGCTTCCGAACTCCGTGATGAGCTACGGATTACTACCATTTCTATGACTGGGAAACGAAATTTCGTCGAATGGGTTCACTATGTTCGTCGTGTTCTGCAGACAAAGGGTCTTCTTCACCACTTGACCCGAGCTACCCCCGATGCTCCCTCCGATGACTGGCTTCGTGATGATGGTCGGGTCCACTCCTGGCTCCTCAACTCTATGGACACTGAGCCCTACATGATGACCATGTATCATGACACGGCCAAGGTCATGTGGGAGGAGCTCCACTCTTTTTACTCTGGGCACAACAGTCTTCAGCACTTATATGATATTCTCTCTGACCTTCCGAACCTTGCTCCTGGTGCTCCCGGTGATATGATCTCTTTCGTCGCCCAGGCAAAGACCCTGGCCGAGGCTTGAATTCAACATCAGCCTCCAATTACTGATCTAGCTACTCAACGGGCCCAGAAAGAGGCTGTCACCATTGCGATGATGATGTCCCGTGTTCCGCCCCACCTGCACAGAGTTCGGGCCCAGATCCTTTCTTCCACGGTGACTCCTTCATTATCTGATGTCTGCTCAATGATGCTTAGAGTTACGCCTCCTACCGAGGCTCCTCCCAGATTTGCACCGGCTCTTCTTCAACAGCCTCTCCTTCTGAACCCCCCTCATGCTCGTGGATCTTCCACTCGAGGGGGCCGACCTCCGTCTCGGGGACAAGGACGTGGTGGTCGTTCATCTATGAAATGCACATATTGTGGCCGGCGTGGTCATCTTGAGGCTACCTGTTACAGCAAGCATGGGTTCCCTCCCCACCTTACTGTTACTTCCTCTGCTGCTCCTGCTCCCACTGGGGCTTCTGCCCAGGATCCGACGTCCACTACCCGTCAAGATATCGATGAGCTCCGCACACAACTCCACCGGCTACAGGGTGCCCTCGGCCGCTCCTCCGACTTGGTTGCGACTTTCTCTACGGAAGGTATAACCTGTCTCCCTCATAGCCCCCACTGGATCGTCGATTCCGACGCTACTCACCATATTACCTCCCAGAAGCCCTCCCAGTATCTCCAGACGGCTCATCCTCCGTGTATCATTGTGGCCAATGGTGACACCCTACCGGTCTCTGGCGCCGCTGCTCTCCAGCTTACCCCAACCCTTTCTCTTTCCACGGTTCTTCACGTTCCGGGGTCTTCTTTCAATTTACTTTTTGTTAGTCGTCTGACGCACAACTTTGATTGTTACATAACCTTTTCTCCTTCTTCTTTTCTTTTGCAGGATCGACGTACCCAGAGTATCATTGGTAGGGGGAAGCTGTTGAATAAGCTCTACATCTTGGATATCCCACCCACTCTTCTCTCTGTCGTCTCCACTGTCGATTGGCATCGCCGCCTTGGGCATGCTCCCCTTCCGATTTTCAAGCGGGCTCTTCCTGATGTTCCTTTACGGGAGTTGTCTTGTGAATCTTGTATCTACGACAAACAACATCGTTCTTCCTTCCCCCCTGCATGTACCAGGAGTAGTACTCTTTTATCTTTAGTTCATTCTGATGTATGTGGCCCTTATAAAGTCCCTAGTATATTTGAATTTCGCTATTTTGTCACCTTTATTGATGATTACTCGCATACTACGTGGCTATATTTACTACATGATCATACTGAACTTACATTTGTGTTCGTGCTTTTTTAACTGAGATGCATACGCAGTTCGCCACCCCCCTCAAAATCCTTCGCACTGATAATGCTCGCGAGTATACGGGTCGCACCTTCTCCAATCTCTGCACCAAATTTGATGTCATCCATCAAACTTCGTGTGCGTATACTCCTCAGCAAAACGGGGTGGCCGAACGAAAGAATCGTCATTTTCTCGATGTTGCTCGATCCCTCATGTTTCAAATGCAGGTTCCGATCGAATATTGAAATTTTGTTGTCTTTACAGTCTGTCATCTCATCAACCGCCTACCCTCGTCTGTTCTTGACTTTGCCTCACCTATCCAACCCCTCTATCCTTCCACCAACCCCACCTCTCTCACCCCGCGGGTCTTCGAGTGTATTTGTTATGTTCATCTTCTTGACTCCCACTTCCGGCAAACTCGCTCCTCGGGCGGCAAAATATATATTTGTTTGCTACTCTAGTACTCAAAAGGGGTATGTTTGCTACTCTCCTTCTGATGGTAAGCTAGTCGTCTCGGCAGATGTCACCTTTTACGAAGACCAGCCATTCCACTTACCATCCCCCACCCCGTCTTCTTCTCCTCCTCTTCACCGGCCTGTCGAACCTGTCACGCCCTCTTCTCTACCATCTTCTTCCTCCTCTCCCCCCCTCGAGTTCCTCCGCCCCTCATCCGTGTCTACAATCGCCGTCGCTCCAAAGATGATTCCCTGCACTAGCTCCCTGCTCCCAGCAACACCCCGACACCGGCAGATCCAGCTCCCGCCTCTACAGCTCATCCTTTGGCCAACTACATTTCTCTCCATCGGCTGACTCCACCTCTCTACGCCTGTGACACCTCTCTTTCCTCTATTTCTATTCCTAACACAGTGCAGGAGGTGCTTCAACACCTGAGGTGGCGGGCGGCCATGGACAATGAAATGCGGGCTCTCTGGGCTAACCGGACTTGGGATCTGGTTCCTTTTCCTGCTGTCCAACACTGTGTTAGCTGCAAGTGGGTCTTTGTTGTTAAACATGTGGCGGATGTCACCGCTGAGCGTCTAAAGGCCCGCCTCGTGGCCCGGGGTTTTACTCAACAACATGACCTTGATTATGAGGAAACCTTCTCTCTGGTGACCAAATTGAACACGGTCTGCGTTCTTCTCTCCTTGGCTGTTTATCGTCATTGGCCTCTTTATCAGCTGGATGTTAAGAACGTTTTCCTCAACGGCGATCTGTAGGAGACTGTTTATATGCACCAACCTCCCTGGTTTGAGACCACAGGGGAGTCTCGGGTCTGTCATCTTCGGAAATCTATTTATGGTCTCAAACAGTCCCTGCGCGCTTGATTTGAAAAATTCAGCAAGGTTGTCTGTGATATTGACTTCATTCGGAGCTTGACTGATTTTTCTCTCTTCACCCGACACCGGTCAACCAGAACTGTGCTCTTACTTGTCTATGTTGACGATGTCCTCATTATTGGCGACGATACTACAGGGATACAACATATCAAGCAACAGTTGAACTCCGCCTTTCAGACCAAAGATCTTGGCAACCTTAGGTATTTTCTTGGGCTTAAGGTTGCATGACGCCCTGATGGTCTTGTGTTATCCCAAAGGAAGTATTGTATGGACCTCCTTCATGATGCAGGTTATTCTGGATGCAAACCTGCGGATACTCCTATGGACGCTAATCAAAAGCTCTCGGCCCACAGCTCTGACTCCGATAAGCTGCTTACAAATCCGGAATACTATAGACGCTTGATTGGGAAGCTGATCTATCTTACGATTAATCGACCAGACATTTCTTTTGTCGTGGGAGTTGTGATTCGTTTTATGCATGCTCCTCGGACATCTCATCTTCAAGTTGTCGAGCGCATTCTTTGATATCTCAAGAACGCTCCATGACAAGGGCTTGTGTACAAGCCATCCACATCTCTATCTCTTGTCACGTACTCTGACGCTGACTATGCAGGATCCATTGATGATAGGCGTTCCACAACTGGTTTCTGTACCTACTTCGGTGGACATCTCATAACCTGGCGTAGCAAGAAACAGACTGTGGTTGCTCGCTCCTCTGCTGAAGCCGAGTACCGGGCTATGACTGCTGTTGTTCCCGAGTTAACTTGGCTTGAGAGCCTTCTGGGAGACTTGGGTGTTCGTCTCTCATCACCGGCGACCCTATTTTGTGATAATCAAGCATCAATACATATTGCTAAGAATCCGGTGTTTCACGAACGCACAAAGCATATTGAAGTTGACTGTCGCTTTATTCGGGAAAAAGTACAGTCAAAGAAGATAGATTTGGAGCATGTTCCTACTACAAACCAAGTTGCTGACATCTTGACTAAAGCTCTCTCCCGGCCGCTATACTTCAGTTTTTATCCAAGCTTGGTGCCTACAACATGTACACTCGAGCTTGCGAGGGAGTGTTAGAAAAGCCTAATTAAGGGCCCATCTAGGGGCTCATTTTTCTCTTTTTCCTCTCTCTTTGTATTAGTCCCACATCTTGAATTGAGATTTCTCTCCTTCCTCTTTTCCTATATAAATGTATTCATACTTGTAATTTATCATTCAAGAAGTACATACAAGATTTGAGACCTCTCTTTACAGTTCTCTTTGGAGAGAGTCTCTTGCATGGATCTTGCCCTTAAGAGTTGGAATAACAAGTATATCTCAATATCCCGTATCTTTACTCAATTTTTAGGACAATATGCTAGATTTTGTTCGTTTTTTTGAGTGTTCTTGCTTATTCGTATCAATTGATATGGCATGCCGACATCCGCTCTCCAGGAACCAACTTCCTCAATTCCCTTCAACCATGTTCCCATTGCAACATCACTACATGCACGCTTCGACCAGATGGATGCCACCGTGGTTGATTCTTCCAACGCTTCCCGCACTACCTCCACGCCCTTCGAAGCAACCCGGAACCGTCAAGTCCAGCCCACATCTGTTGCCGCAACTTGGAACCCACAATAAGATAAGATTGGTATAAATGTGTGTGGGCTGGGCTTCTGCGAGATGTGGAAGATTTTTTGAAATATTAACCGATGTTGTTAATGTTGGATGCAGATTACATCAAATAGGCAACTGCACATGAATTTCACTACAACAAATAAACAAAAAGGGGAAAACTACAAAGAGCGAGTTGCTGTTGAATTCTCTCTTGAATATTTTGGCCTAAGTCTCCATGTTTTATAAGTGAATAAAATAATCATATTGATCAAACTGCAAATAGACCTACAAAATAAATTTACATGACATACGTCATTTCATTTTTTTTACCAATATTAAATTTTGATGCATTAATAGCTCTAAAATAGACTCTGATGCACATTCAAAAGTTAGTTCTATGAAAAAAAATTGAATTTAATTTAGATACAAATCTAAATGTTTAATCATATTATAGCTATATTTTTTATAACATCATCTTTTTAAAGCACATTCCTGAATTTTAATTCCATCTATGAGATAAGATTGGCATACATGTGTGTAGACTAGGTGTCATGCAAGTAATTATGGGATGAATACAATGAACATAAACACTGTCTAATGAAGGGTGGGACACATGGATGTGCAACAAACAAACAAACAAACCTAAGTGAGGTGCAAATATGTAGCTCTCCTATATGTAATATGAAAACATGACAACAGAGAGAACAAACAAAGCGATGTAATTAAATCGCATGCATATAAGTTTAGCAACGCAAGATTATTTCTTTAAGGCAAAGCGAGCTTAGGCTTTCTGATGCGGAGCCCATTCGGGGCTGATTTGGCGACTTACAGTATATGACGTGCCCGAATCGACGATCCAACTCCGTGGATGCGTCCGGATTCGCGTTGCGAATCAATTTCATATATAGATATGTATTTTTGGGGTTTTATTTCATGTATTTTTGGACCCGCGATCAACGACCAATTGTAGTCGTTGATTCCGGGAGCCCTAATTTCAGTTTATTATAAATATGTTGTTAGGGCAGTTGTCATCCTCATTGCTGAATGAGTGGAGAGCATCTTCCTTCATTCTGGTGATCTCCGCGGTGCCGACTCCGTGGAGTCCCCTTGGTGACGACACCTTGGGTAAGATTTTGTATCTCTGTAGTCCCCCCCCCCACACCTTTCCTTTTTGGTGCTGTCTAGCCCCTGTAAACAGCCGCCGACCTCCCTGTTATCTCCCTCCATCCACCCGTCAGCCACCAATCTAGCCCCCTCCAATTCCCCAACCGCATACCAGCAGGCCGCCGCCCTCCTACTGCCCAGCCCAGCCCCACGCGCAACCTCCCAGCCCTGCCCAGCAGGTCTCCGCCCCTCCACCTTCAGGCCGCCGACCCTAAATCCCCTCCAGAACCCATATAAAAGCCCCTCCCTCCCTATCCAGCACTGCCGCCATCTCCCCCGTGGTTGTTTTCTTCCCAAAACAATCAGGATCTGGACCTTTCCAATCAGATCCAGCAACCCCACCTTTTCCCCTTGACCGCCATCACCTCCATCCCGTAGATCCACCTCAAAACAACCACCCAACACCAAATCTGCCCGGATCTAGGTATTTTAGCCCAGTTCCAGCCATCCCCCGCCCCGATCCAACCATCCTAATCACCAACCAGCCCTCCCCTTACCCAATTCGGTCCATCAACCATCGGAATTCTTCTTTGAGCCCTCCAATGTTCAAGTTTATATTATTTACAGCAGCCCTAACATTCATATGGTGTTTTGTATTGACTTTTGGTTATAAACATTATCATGGCTTGGATATTATGTACTTGCATGGGATTATAGTTTTTATGTTGTTTGCTTTTTGATAAATCTCTAACTGCAGGAAAGAATTATTCGCCGCGCGCTCGTGCTTTATCCCTCAACGCGGAGAAAAATCTAAGCTTGTTTTGCCCTAATAAATTATCTTGTCTAGTTTGTGAATTAATTGCGTGTGATTTTATTATTTATTGCTGAATTTTGATTTAATCTGTCGGGCTTTGCATAACATGTAGGGTTAAGTCGCAGATTTTTCGCCGTCTATACATTCGCCCTGCTTCAATTGGTATCAGAGGGAGATTACGAGTTCTTTTGATACGCAGTCGTCGAGTCTATAGTTTTTTTTTCATTATGTCTAGGTGTCAATTATTTCTTTCCTCACTTCGAAGGTCTCGAGTCCACTTGCACCCTCCCTCATAGATCCCCTTCAGGGAGACCCTCACGACACTACAATGACTATTTGCGATCGCAACACACCAATTCCAGAGATTGTGTTGACCCACCGACACAACCACACTATGCTAGAGATGATCAGTATGATGATTGTCGTCGTTTTTATCCGCACACGCGAGCGGATCGTGTTGATCCTTCGACACGACTCGGTTAACTTAGGGATGATTATTAATTTATTATGATGATAGTCGTTCTGAGAGAGATCTTGAGAGTCAGTTTCGTACTGCTGCCCCTTCATTTGACGGCTCATCGAGACCCAAATCTTTCAGTTATTGGCTCGCAAATATGGAGTATTATCTTGATCATTTTGAGGTATTTGGTGAGCGTCGCGCCAAGTTTGTGAAACTTAGACTTTTAGATCAAGCGAGGGCATATTGGGCTAGCGTTGAGAGGACCCGCAAGCGAGACCGTATACATCGCATGATTCGCATCACCAATTGGGTGGATATAAAGCGTACATTATATCAGAGGTATCTGCTTTCGTCGTATCGGAGTCGCTTGCTCGACCAATTATTTTCCCTTCAGCAAGGATCCATGTCTGTCGCTGAGTACATGAATCGCTTTGATGAGCTAGTTGTGAGAAAGATATCTGAGAGGACCCAGCCATAGCCACTACCAGATTTTGGTCTGGGCTTCGATCTGACATTCGTACTAAGATAGTTTATCATAGCTCGGAGTCCCTCGAGCAGACATATCAGTTCGCCCTTCGTTATGAACAGTCATTGAGATCTGCAAGAGCTGGTCGATGAGATTCTCACCTTGACCTTCGCAGTACGAGTCTCTCCCATACTGAGGTTACCACGACGCCTACCACTGTCCTGTCAACCACGATAAAAGTGATACTTTATGCGAATTACTCTCACCCCAATGAGGTGCTTAGCCCAGTGAGTGACTTATCTCATGTTTTTGACACGCCTATTGTGACCCTGACTGAGAGCGAGCCTAAGCGACCTATTGAGTCTGTAGTGTTGTGTCCTTCACCCATACCTCCTCCTCTGACATACACCGGGTTAGTTAACACCCCAACCACAGACCCATTTCCTGACACTGCGCCCACAGATCCATTCTTAATTGTAGATCTGTGTAGCTCTTCCATTGTCATTACCCGGAGTCACATCGCGACTGAGAGCCCAGAGCCTGATGTTGATTTTGTAATGACTATGTCACCCATTCACGGGGACATGACCCCTTACGATGGTACTCGCATGGAGGATCATGACCCTAGTGACGAGTTTTACGATGACCCCCTTGTTGCGCCTCCTGATGAGCTGCCACATCCTGGTAAGGATGTGATTCTGTTGAGACGCTCGTTTATGAGCTTTGAGTTATTTGCGTCTCTTTCTTTATCATCTATAGCCTTGCCCAAGAGAATTGATCCGCCTATGAGTTTTGAGTTACTAGTGTCACTTTTGTTGTCACCTCTTGTCTTGTTCAAGAGAATTGACCTTGAGTGGAGCAGTATGTATGTAGGGCCTCCCGTGAGTACACTTTAGCATACTCCTGATGTTTTGGGGTCTTATCTGCTGACACATCGCACTCTCGGTGAGTTTTGGGACGCACCACCTACTGACCCACCAGATGAGTTCTTTACTTTCAGGGGCACACCACACTCGAGAGTCACGTCTTCTAATCGGTATACACGATTTTCATTCAGATGGTCGTCACATTTGTGATGACTTTTCTTACACACCTCCTGGTGAGCACCCTGATGTGTTACATTCCCCTAAAGACGTTTAGCCCTTTACGAGCTCGTCTTTGAGTGTAGGTGTCTCGCACTGTCACATGAACACTCGGCACACACAAGATGAGTTTTTCTACACTCCACCGAGGGAGCCACCTGATCGGCCACCACATTTTAGAGGCACACAGGTCATTATTAGATTTCCCCATATAAATCATGTTATGTCGGTCATGTTTTATTCACATCATTTGCAAAAGTCTGTTGATTCGTTTCTTCATCATTTGCATGAGTCTGTTGTGTTATCTGTTCATCGTATGCATGTGTGTCATGATTCGGTCCGACGAATTATCCATATTGATAATAAATCTTGTAAATCGCATGTGGATGTTCATTGACAAGTGCACGTACTTCATGAAGGCGAGCATGTGATGGTGAGAATCTGCGTTGTAAGGCTCCGTGCGAGACTTGCTAAATGTTTGAGCATTTGGCGAATACGTCCCTACTCAATCCTGAGATGCGTCGGGACAAATGCTTATGATCTGGACATCTCCGCGAGCATGGGTACCCATACTGTGTTTAATGTCGAGGACCTGACGGCTGACGGCTGATGCCATACTATGCATCTCACGAGTATTCGGGCCCTCATCTTGGTGGCCCTCTCGAGCCTTTACCACCATTTTTATCACCCACCACTCAGTCTACACCCGAGCTCTTGCCACCACATTCATTGCCCTGTGCTCAGCCCACTTCTGACCCCCACTTACCCGGGATCTTGTCCCCAACGGCTTTATCATTGGCATCTCGGATCCCACTGGATCCTTCTACTATTGTGTTGAGAGATGAGCTTATCACTGAGATCATTACACATGAATCTGCCCCCTCTACAGACAGTCTTGTGGGTCGTTAACTGGTTTGCTGGCGCGGATGACTCTTCACTGACGATACCTGGATGCTATCAGCGGAGCTTAATCGACTCCCCCCGTGACTTCGATTTCAGCACGACCGTCTCCATTCATTAGAGATGGAAGCTTTCAGTCCGGAGGAGTTGATTGGTGAGGACACTTTTCCAGTGATGACACTTGGACGACCTCTGGTGGACTTCTTCGAACTTTACCCGACATACAACAAAAGAATTCTGATTCATATTCATCGACAGATGAATTCTTTCAAGCCGAGGAGAGTGATGCGGAGCAGAGACGATGACGTGCAGTGGAAGACGAGTTTTGAGCCCATTCAGGGCTGATTTGGCGACTTACCATATATGGTGTACCCGGATCGACGATCCTACTCCGTAAATGTGTCCGGATTCGCGTTGCGAATCAATTTCATATATAGCTTTCTATTTTGAGGGTTTTATTTCATGTAGTTTTGGCCTCGAGACCAACGACCAATCGCAATCGTTGATTCTGAGTGCCCTAATGTCAGTTTATTATAAATACGTTGTTAGGGCAGCCGTCATCCTCATTGTTGAATGAGTGGAGAGCTTCTTCCTTCATTCTGGTGATCTCCTCTGCGGCGCCGACTCTGTGGAGGCCCCTTGGTGACGACTCCTTGGGTAAGGTTTTGTATTTTTGTATTTTCCTCCTCCCCCTCCCCCACCTTTCCATTTTGGTGTTGTCCAGCCCCTGCAAACAGTCGTCGGCCTCCCTGTTATCTCCCTCCAGCCACCCGTCAGCCACCAGTCCAGCCCCTCCAGTTCCCAGTCGCATACCAGCAGGCCGCCGCCCTCCTACTACCCAGTCCAGCCCCACCCGCAACGTCCCAGCCATGTATAGCCAGTCGCCGCTCCTCAATCTTCAGGTCGCAGACCCTAAATCCCCTCCAAAACCCATATAAAAACCCCTCCCTCCCTATCCAGCCCTGTCTCCATCTCCCTCACAGCTCATGTGGCTGTTTTCTTCCCAAAACAGTCCGAATCTGGACCTTTCCAATCAGATCCGGCCACCTCACCTTTTCCCCTTGGCCGCCATCACCTTCATCCCATAGATCCACCTCAAAACAGCCACCCAACACCAAATCTGCCCGGATCTGGGTATTTTAGCCCGGTTCCAGCCATCCCCCGCCCCGATCCAACTCTCTTAATCCCCAACCAGCCCTCCCCTTACCCGATCCGGTCTATCAACCACCAGAATTCCTCTTTGAGCCCTCCAACGTTCAGGTTTATGTTATTTACAGCAGCCCTAACATTCGTATGGTGTTTTGTATTGGCTTTTGGTTATAAACATTATCATGACTTTGATATTATGTGCTTGTGTGAGACTATAGTTTTTTTGTTGTTTGGTCTTTGATAAATCTCTAACTACAGTAAAGAATTATTCGTCGTGTGCTCGTGCTTTGGCCCTCCACGCGGAGGAAAACCTAAGCTTGTTTTGTCGTAATAAATTATCCTGTCATGTTTGAATTAATTGCGTGTGATTTTATTATTTATTGTTGAATTTTGATTTAATCTGTCAGACTTTGCATAGCATATAGGGTTAGGTCCCAGATTTTCCGCCGCCTATAGATTCGCCCCGCGCCACTTTCTTCTGTGTGAAGGGACAAATCAAGAGCGCGCAGCGAACAATTCCTCCAAATCGCAAAATAGTCTAGGACAATTACACACGTTACTATAGATCCAAACAAATATGAAATCACATCACCGTATTTTAATATTAAAAAAAATGTCCATATAACTATAAAATACTCACTAAGTAGGTGGGAAGTCGTAGACTTGGTAGATCCGATTATCGTAGGTGTGGCGGTGGCCATCCAGAGTGATGGATACGGCTGTCTGGGGGGCTGTCGGAAGAAGGTAAGATGGGGTATGGGTTAGATATAGGGTCTGTTTGGCGCAGCTCTGGCGGCTGGAGAATCTCTATTCCAGCCGCCAGAGCTGATTTTAAGTTGTTTGGGCAGACAGCTCTTTGAAAATCGCAGATGGAAAAAAGTCCTTTTAGCAGATTTTTGGAGCGCTCCCACCACCCTGCGTCCAGCTCCCGTAAAAGTGCTTTTCGCGGTTTGGAAATCGCACAGCCGGCGCAACGGAAATCACACGTTCTGCTTCTCATCCCGATCGCGCGGCGGAAGAAGGTTTCTGGTATCTGATAGCGCTCGCCGTCGGCCTCCTCCTTTCTCTTGCAAGGTGTGCTTCTTCTTCCTCATTCTGCCTCTTTCGCGTCAATTTCCGCACTTCTTTCTATTCTCGAGACGTGATTTCCTCCCGTGTGCCCTACCTTCTCTTTCGATCACCCTCACGCCCCAATCGTTCTTTGACGGTAAATTGGTTCCATTTTGCAATGATCATGGTCTGATTGCTAGTACTGTGTTCAATTGGCAGTTTCTTCTTTGATTTAGCAATGTGGAAGCTTAAGATCGCAGAAGGAGGGAACCCGTGGCTGAGGACCACAAATGGACATATGGGGAGACAAGTGTGGGAGTTTGATCAAGAGATGGGGACGTCTGAAGAGATTGCACAGGAATGAATTATTTGAACTGAGAAGCAATTTAAATTTTTGGTAAGTGTGTCCTTCAGTTAAGCCGTAGCATAAGCAAATGGATAGTAAATATGTTTTGCTTAATTTTCTAATTGAATGACATTGACCTCAATGCGTGAGATACTGATAAAATTTACAATGATAGTTCATGTCTTATTATAGCGAGATACAAAAAATAGCAGAGATAGACACCATCCATTTAAGTTGAATAGATGATATTTGTAGTTTTTTTATATATTTATATATTTTAGTTTTTAAAATAGCAACTTCCAAAAGTTGTTTCTCCAAACAGCTAAAAATAGAAAATCGCTCTTCAAAACGCACTTCTGCACAGAACACCCAAACACTCTGCAGCTTTTCAAAACTGCTCCTCAGAGATCTATTTTAAAACAGCTCTATCCGGACAGCAGCTTTTCAATCCGCCAGAGCTGTCCCAAACAGACCCATAGTGGGGAAAGACTTGGGAAAGCTTGGTTAGGGACATAGGGTTCACATGGGTTGGAAGGGGTTGGTTGTGGAAGTAGAGGGGATAGGAACGTGTAGCTGTGCAGGAAGGGAAAAGAAAGGCATGGCTGCTGATTTAACAGGGATCGGCTATAGTAGTTAGGGGTGTAGTGGGGATCAACTGTAGTGGGAATTGGCTGGGAGAGTTTGGCTCAGTGTTCGCAAGGGTTTAGAGGGATGCGGCTGCAATTTTAAATAGGGATTGGCTCCTTTTTTTAAATAGGAGCTGCAGTTTTGTTAGGATGAAGTGGAGAACCAGCTGAGAAAGGGTGATTGATGGTGGGAAATGAAGGGATGGTTAGTGGGCAGTGAAGATGAAGGGCTTCTGTAGGGCAAGGATGGCTGAATACAAAGAGAAACTACGGAAAACACATGATATTATGTAGGAGTCGTCACCTATGGCCTCACAGTCGTCACCCCGAGAGAATCTCCGGAATCCAGAAAAAACTCCAAAATTTAGCAATGGCCATGACGGCTGCCCCTACCCTCTTATTTATAATAAAATGACTTAGGGCAATCATGTTGGACGGCTATGATTGGTCGTACAAGATAATTATCCGATCTCACTAAATAAAACACACAAAATAAAACAAATACATGAAAAGTAACGAAACGTCAATCCCGAAGCAACCGCGGAGTCAGATCGTTGATCAGGAGACGTCATATATGACATGTGGACAATCGGATCCGAACATGCCCAAAACACATCCTGATGTAGGGGTAGGCTAGTGGTGCTCGGAAGCTAGGACTCTACGTGCACGTGTGAGGGAATATGCGAATGCGATGCTACATGCAATGAACAGTCGGAAAAACAACGACTAGTAACGTAAGCAATGAAAATTAGCAGCACCACGCAGTTAATCGAAATAAAAGCAATTAAATAACTTTGGCAATTTGGCAACGACTTCCTCCGCACGGAGGGCCTGAGCAAGCGGCGGCGACTAATTCCACAACAAATATTAGCGTATAAAACAACAACTACCAAACTATGATCACAACACAAATATAGATAAACAACAAAGTGCAAATGTCAAGTACAAACATAATACCATGAAATACTCACGATGCAGTGGGCTGATCCGAGGCGATGGAGTATTTGACGAACCGGATGCAAAACGAGCGATCGAAGTGGAACCGGAGGCGAAGCGGCGATGGCGGTGGCTGCCTTCGGCGAAGAGTGGCGGTGACGGATGGTAAAACGGCGGATCCGGCCACAAATGAATAGATCCAGGCCGGGGGTGAATAGATCCGATGATTTGGAGTGGATCCGAACAAAAATGGAAGGTTTGGGTGGAGGGGATAACGGATCGGAGTGCCGGTGGGTAGATCCGCTAATTTTAGGACGGATCCGGGCTACGATAGTGAGAATACGTAAGTGGATAGTAGATCGGGGAAGGTGGTGCTAGATCAATTAGATCTAGGATTTTCGGAGTGTTGGGGAGTGGATCCACGACGGAGGGACAAAGGGGATGGCCGGCTAGGGTTGATAAGGCACTAGGGTGGCCGGTGGGAGAAGAGGGAGGCGGCGGCTTGGCTGGACTGCTGTAGGGAAGGGCCGCCGGTTGGGGGCTGGAGACAAGGGTGGCGGTGGGGTGTGCTGGTTGGTCGGCCGGTGCAGGGGAGGCAGCGGGAAGGGGGGGTGGAAGAGGCGGCTGGGTGGGGGGGTTCGAACAAGGTCTGGCGGCTGCTGTTTTCACAGCAGGCCGGCAGATTTTGGGGGTGGTTTTGGGGGTCTCCGGCGGTGGAAAAAGGTGGGAAATGGTTGGAAAACGAAGGAGGGGGATAGGGGTTACCTTGGGGGAAGATTGGCGGCCTAGGAGTCGTCACCTAGGGTTCCACGGCGTCGGCACCGAGGAGGGATAGCTGGAATCCGGGATTATTCTTCTCCAAATTCTGCAATACCCTGGAATCAGCCCCCTAGCATCTTATTTATAAGAAAACATAACTTAGGGCATCCCCATCAACGGCTATGATTGGCCGCTGGGTTAGTCCCTGAAATACATCAAAATAAACTCAAAAAAATAAAATAATATAGTGATTTGACTCGCGACGACGTCCCGGACGCAATCGCGGAGTCCGATCGGCGATCCGATCAAGTCTTCCTGCGCGAGTACATGTATGTGGGTCCCGCCTTGCGGCGAGCTCCTCCAAGTGCATCCGATGGCTCCCCATCAACTCCCCCCGATTGAAAGGCCTTCATCTCCGATGAATGGAGATGATCATACTGAAGTCGAAGCCCGGGGGCGAGCTGATCTAGCTCTGCCGATAGGATCCAAGTATCGTCTGTGTCAGGTCGGCCCTGCCAATGTACCTGGTAGCGACAACGCGGTCCGTCCGAGGTGGGAACAAACTGGTGGGATCTGATCTCTGTGATGCTCTCATCTCTCGCCTCTCGGAAGGTGGGTCCCGGTGCGATCGGTGGTGCCTGCGGGGGAACCAAAGTGGACGAAGTCCCAGGTGGATGGATGGCAACGGTGGGTGGACTAGGATGGCCAGCAGGTGGTGGCAAAGTGGACGGGTAGTATGGTAGCGACAGTGGTGGTGGGGGTGGCTGGGCATCTCCCCCGCTCGGGTCCACATACTCATGAGGCTCATAGTATGGAGTCAGATCCTCAACATTAAACACATGGTGAATTCTCATACTGGTCGGGATGTCAAGCCGATAGGCCGTAGGCGTTGGTCCCAATACGACTAATAATGGAATATGGACCTACTCGCCTCGCGCTTAACTTCTTGGCAGACCCCGAAGGGAGCCTCTCGGGGCGGACTCGCACCATTACCTTCTCGCCTACATTAAATATTTGCTCTCGCCTTCGCTTATCTGCATGAACTTTAAAATTATCATTGCTTATTATTATTTGTCGGCGGACCGACTCATGCAAATCATGCAAATGCTGTGCAAATGACTCAACAGACTCACTAGGGCGGGACTCTAGAGGGCTCGGGACAAGGTCTATAGGTTTCCTAGGGTCGTATCCTGAAACTACGTGAAATGGACTCAACCCGGTGGACCTATTGACTGAGCTATTGTAGGCAAACTCGGCGATCGGCAAATCTAAGTCCCAACTACCTACATGCTCTCCAGCTAGACACCGTAACAGATTCTCTAGGCTCCAATTCACTACCTCAGTCTGACCGTCCGTCTGTGGGTGATATGCCGAGGAAAACCTAAGGATAGTACCAGTCTTGTGCCACAGAGTCTTCCAAAAGTAGCTCATGAACCTCACATCGCGGTCAGACACGATCGACTTGGGTAGGCCATGCAACCGAAAGACATCCCTCATGAATATAGATGCAACGTGGGTCGCATCTGCCGTCTTGCGGCAAGCAATGAAGTGTGCCATCTTCGAAAACCGATCAACCACCACGAAGATGAAATCGTGTTTCCGCAAGGTGCGAGGAAGTCCGAGAACAAAGTCCATGCTGATGTCCTCCCAAGGGCGATGTGGAACAGGTAGGGGGGTATAAAGGCCGGTGTTCTGCTTATTTCCCTTGGCCGTCTGACAAATACGGCAGTGGCGCACAACCCGAGCTACGTCCTTCTTGAGGCTAGGCCAGTAGAGACGGCCCTCAACAAGGGCTATGGACTTATCTCGCCCGAAGTGACCCGCGGCTCCGCCCGCATGCAGTTCCCAAATCAGGTAATCTCGGTAAGACGTCTGAGGAACGCATAGGCGGGAAGCCCGGTACAGATATCCCTCGTAAATCCGGTATCCCTCAACAGGGTCGGGTGGGTCTCGGGATAGGGCGGCATAAATCTCACCAAAGTCAGGGCACGTAGGGTAATCGAGCATCAGTCGCTCAAGTCCCTGCACACTCGCTGTCATCGTCTGCAATAGGGACACGCGGCGACTTAACGCATCGGCCGGCTTGTTCTCAACACCCGCGCGGTGCTTGAGAACGTAATGAAAATCCTGCATATACTCAACCCACTTCGCATGCCGGTGGCCCAGCTTGCGCTGCGAATCGAGGTAACGGAGGGCCTGGTGGTCGGAATACAACACGAACTCCCGGGGAAGGAGATAGTGTCGCCAGTAACGCAGAGACTGGACAATAGCATAAAATTCTCGATCGTAGTTCGAGTACTTTTGCTTTGCTTCATTCAGCTTCTCACTAAAGTAAGAAACTGGGTGTCCCTCTTGACTCAATACGCCACCTATACCGATACCAGACGCGTCGCAGGCAACCTCAAACGCGCGACTGAAATCTGGCAACCTCAGGACGTGAGCTGTCGTCAATCTCTCCTTAATCTCCTGGAAGGCTCTAGTGGCTGCGGGGGTCCACTGAAACTCTACCTTCTTGAGACAGCTCGTGAACGGGGCCATGATCGTGCTGAACCCCTGGACAAATCTCCTATAGAAGGTGGCAAGCCCGTGAAAGCTACGAGCCTCGTGGATATTCCTAGGTACAGGCCAATCTCGAATAGATTTGACCTTCTCAGGGTCCACGGAGACTCCGGTGGAGGAAATAATAACGCCTAGGAAGTGGACGGACTCGGAAAGAAAGGCGCACTTCTTCAGGTTCACATACAGTTTCTCTTGGCGGAGGGTGCCAAAGAGAAGTCTCAGATGATCGAGGTGAGCGGCCTGAGTCTGGCTGTAGACTAATATGTCATCAAAGTACACCACCAGAAACTTGCCCATGTAGGGCCGCAACACCTGCGTCATAACGCGCATGAATGTGCTCGGGGCATTGGATAGCCCGAATGGCATGACTAGCCACTCATAAAGACCGTCCTTGGTCTTGAAGGCGGTCTTCCACTCGTCCCCCTCACGAACTCGTATCTGATGGTACCCACTGCGGAGGTCGATCTTGGAGAAGATCTGGGCACCGAACATAGTATCCAGTAAGTCATCGAGTCGTGGGATAGGGAAGCGATACTTGACCGTGATCTTATTGATGGCGCGGTTGTCGATGCACATACGCCAACTACCGTCCTTCTTAGGGGTAAGAAGGGCGGGGACCGCACAAGGACTCATGCTCTCGCGAATGAACTGCTTCCGAAGAAGCTCGTCAACCTGCCGTTTGAGATCAGCGTGCTCATCTGGGTGCATACGGTAGTGGGGCAGGTTCGGGAGGGAAGCTCCCGGGACTAAATCAATGGCATGTTGAATGTCCCGAGGGGGAGGCAGCTCATCGGGGAGCTCGTCTGGCATAATATCCGCAAACTCGCCTAACAGGGGACGCACCGCGAGTGGGAAATCAACTGGGGCGTCCCCAGTAACCTGGGTAGCGGCGACTACATAAATAACGTCGGACTCAGCACTATCTCGCAGAAACTCACCTCGCCTCAGAATATGCAATGGCCGCGAGGCGCTCGTGCTCGGAGACGACTCTACCACACCCTTGGGTCGATCTCGGGGCTGGGTGGGTGTCAACGTGATCTTCCGCCCCTTATCATAAAAGACACACGTGTTCGAGCGACCGAATCACGTGACATCCCGATCAAAAAGCCAGGGGCGGCCAAGCAACACGTGAGCGACGTCCATGGGAATAACATCGCACCAGACCTTGTCCTGAAAGGACGCAATGGTGATCGGGACTATGCAACGCTGGGTGACCTGAATCGCCGTCTTGTCAACCCAGACGACACGGTACGGATGGGGGTGAGGCTCTGCCTTAACCTGCATACGGTCAAGCGCCTTCTGGGCTACAATATTCACGTAACTCTCACCATCAATAGCTAGCTTGCAGGGACCTCCTGCACTAGGGAAATACGTGTAAAAGATGGTCGTGCGTCTCCAGTCCTCGTCCACACGTGGGGTGTGTAGGAGGCGTCGAATCACTCTCACCTCTAACGATTGTTCGGCGTCACTCTCCCAACCTTCCTCGACTGCGGCCCTAACCTCCTCTGGGGCCTCCTCTTCACCCTCTAAACCCTGCTCCTCCTCTTCCTCAAGTAACAGGTTCCGCGTGGGGCACTGCGCCGCCACGTGGCCCCTGCCAGAGCATCTAAAACATACAATGCCCCCAGATCACTGGCCATCAGTGGCTACAACTTTACCCTTCGCATCTGCGGGGATACGTGAGGGTGCGACCGCGGTGGTCTGGGGCGGAGCGGGTTTCCGAAAGTTCGAGGAATCAGTCCGAGAGGTGAACTGCCTCGTACTAGACGAACGAAGGTACTGCTCATACTCGAGGGAGAGCTGGAATATCTGATCAACAGTCTCCAAGCGGTGGGGAATCAACTCTCTCCGAATATCGGAACGAAGGCCCGCCTTGAAGCGGGCGGCAGTGGCAATAGGATCCTCTGAAATATCACTTCCGACGATTAGCTCATCGAAGCGAGCCATGTACTCGGCGACGGTAAGTGTCCCCTGCCGTAGGTTCTGTAGCTGCTCAAATAGCTGACCTCGATATGACGCGGGGAGGTACTTCTCCTTCAGTCTCTCTTTCATCTCGTCCCATCTGGCGATGGGGTAGTAACCATCCCGCTCTAGAGCTCTCTCGACACTAATCCAGAATACCTTAGCTTGCCCGATCAACTTCATCTTTGCAAAGCGAACACAACGCTCGTCACTTATGTCGTACCACTCGAAGTAGTGGTCCATGTCCAAGAGCCAATCGCTGAAGGCTTTCAGATCTAGGCGACCATCGAACGAAGGGGCATCGAGTCGGATGCGACGAGTGATGTCATGATAGTGGCCCCCTCTCCTAGGATCGGGGTAGTCCTCGGGGTAGTCATCATGGGCGTAGTCGTATCGAGCGGGTGGGGGACCACGCTCTCTCCGACCCGGGGGATAATAATCATCCTGATGAGGGTCACGGCGACCGTGTGGGGGCACACGATCTCTGGGGTCCGGCTGAGGCTGACGTGACATACGATACTCATCACGCTGGGGTGGCAGCCTATCCCTCGCCGGGACTTGCCTATAATCTCTCGCAAAATCAGGATGTCGCCTTACCGGCGGAATCGGGGCTTGATGAGGACTATCACGACGGTGACGGTCTGCGGGAGGTGGGCCGTCCCTCGGGCGTTGCCCTCGACGTGGAGGAGCGTCAGGGTCGTCCTCAAGAGAATCGTCACGCTGTGTCGGAGTGTCCCTGACATCCTCTAAGTGGCCTAGCGGCGTCCGAACGAACTCGTCGCTCGGTAAAAGTTCACCTCGGCAAGGTCCTCAGTGAGGGAATATGTGAATGCGATGCTACATGCAATGAGCAGTCGGAAAAACAACGACTAGTAACGTAAGCAATGAAAATTAGCAGCACCACGCAGTTAATCGAAATAAAAGCAATTAAATAACTTTGGTAATTTGGCAACGGCTTCCTCCGCACGGAGGGCCTGAGCAAGCGGCGGCGACTAATTCCACAACAAATATTAGCGTATAAAACAACAACTACCAAACTATGATCACAGCACAAATATAGATAAACAACCAAGTGCAAATGTCAAGTACAAACATAATACCATGAAATACTCACGATGCAGTGGGCTGATCCGAGGCGATGGAGTATTTGACGAACCGAATGCAAAACGAGCGATCGAAGTGGAACCGGAGGCGAAGCGGCGATGCCGGTGGCTGCCTTCGGCGAAGAGTGGCGGTGACGGATGGTAAAACGGCGGATCCGGCCACAAATGAATAGATCCAGGCCGGGGGTGAATAGATCCGATGATTTGGAGTGGATCCGAACAAAAATGGAAGGTTTGGGTGGAGGGGATAACGGATCGGAGTGTCGGTGGGTAGATCCGCTAATTTTAGGACGGATCCGGGCTACGATAGTGAGAATACGTAAGTGGCTAGTAGATCGGGGGAAGGTGGTGCTAGATCAATTAGATCTAGGATTTTCGGAGTGTTGGGGAGTGGATCCACGATGGAGGGACAAAGGGGATGGCCGGCTAGGGTTGATAAGGCACTAGGGTGGCCGGTGGGGGAAGAGGGAGGCGGCGGCTTGGCTGGACTGCTGTAGGGAAGGGCCGCCGGTTGGGGGCTGGAGACAAGGGTGGCGGTGGGGTGTGCTGGTTGGTCGGCCGGTGCAGGGGAGGCAGCGGGAAGGGGGGGTGGAAGAGGCGGCTGGGTGGGGGGTTCGAACAAGGGCTGGCGGCTGCTGTTTTCACAGCAGGCCGGCAGATTTTGGGGGTGGTTTTGGGGTCTCCGGCGGTGGAAAAAGGGGGGAAATGGCTGGAAAACGAAGGAGGGGGATAGGGGTTACCTTGGGGGGAAGATTGACGGCCTAGGAGTCGTCACCTAGGGTTCCACGGCGTCGGCACCGAGGAGGGATCGCTGGAATCCGGGATTATTCTTCTCCAAATTCTGCAATACCCTGGAATCAGCGCCCTAGCATCCTATTTATAAGAAAACATAACTTAGGGCATCCTCATCAATGGCTATGATTGGCTGGTGGGTTAGTCCTTGAAATACATCAAAATAAACTCAAAAAAAATAAAGTAATATAGTGATTTGACTCGCGACACGTCCCGGACGCAATCGCGGAGTCCGATCGGCGATCCGATCAAGTCTTCCTGCGCGAGTACATGTATGTGGGCCCCGCCTTGCGGCGAGCTCCTCCAAGTGCATCCGATGGCTCCCCATCACATCCTCTACCGCGGGTCCGCGCGGCGGCTCCACATCACTGGGCTTCTGCGAGATGCGGAAGATTTTTTGAAATATTGACCAATGTTGTTAATGCTGGATGCAAATTACATCAAATAGACCTCTGCTCATGAATCTCACTACAAAAATGAGAAAAACTACCGAGAGTTCATAAAAGTGGAACAAAGAAAACTAGTCCTAACAGAATGTTAAATAAGTATTATTAAAAAATGCATAGAGACTATCAACAAAATATCACAATTATTTTACTTAGCTATATTTCTTGGCAGACTAAAAATAAAACAAGACATTTTTTTCTAGACCAAATAAACGGCCGAATATAGAACTTTTGGTGTTATATCCAGTAGTAAATAAATATATCAAATCATTTTTCTAAAAAGAAGCCCTTCACATACCTATAAACAAATGTCATGTGTGTTTGTATGCCTTCGGATTCCAATAAATTGGAAGCCTCTATTCCCTGAGAAGATTGGATTTTGTTGTTTACATCTGCTGATCTTCCAGGGTAAAAAAACGTGATTACAAAAAATAAAATGTTATCTTACTTGCCAAGTCGCTGGAATTTTGAAGAGGACACGTTCTGGGGAGACCTCAATCTCACTATAGAGTTTTAAAAGTTCATAAACCTGAAATTAATAATGCTAACCAATAAATATTTGTCCTAACAATTCTATAAGGTTGAGAAGAAAATATATTTAATTGTGTGGAAAATACACCGGAAAAAAGAAAAAAATGATAAATTTTATTAATCTCTCCAACATAACTAGATACATGTATTTGTACATTTATATAGGAAGAGAAATAAGGAAAACACCCTCAAACTAAGATGTGGGACTAAAACCTAAGGAAGAGGGCCCTAGATGGGCCTTGCAATGAGCCTTTACAAGATTATCTTCTCATGCTCCCCTGCAAGTTAGAGCATACAAATCGTAGGCACCCAACTTGGACAAAAACTGATAATATAAAAAATGTGGTAAGGCCTTTGTGAGAATATCAGCAAGTTGATCAGGAACGTGTTTCAACTCTAGTTCTTCATTTGAACTTTCTCCCAAATAAGGTGGCGGCGGTCTACTTCAATGTGTTTGGTTCGCTCATGAAAAACAAAATATCAATGTGTATATAGCCGCTT
The DNA here is from genome assembly GCA_039583875.1 of Platanthera guangdongensis. Classification (NCBI taxonomy): domain Eukaryota; kingdom Viridiplantae; phylum Streptophyta; class Magnoliopsida; order Asparagales; family Orchidaceae; genus Platanthera; species Platanthera guangdongensis. The sequence goes on along the minus strand of CM077163.1, from coordinate 219,858,210 downwards.
GACGGTCGCAAAATAAGGTAGCTGATGAGAAAAATTGACTCCCAAATCATTTAGAAGATTTTCTAACCACGTAAGCTCAAATACAACAGATGTCATCGAACGATACTCAACTTCGGTCGAAGAGCAAGCAACCACAGATTGTTTCTTGATGTGCTAGGTAATAATATGTCCTCCAAAGTATGTACATAATCTACTTGTTGAACGTCGACCATCCATGGAGCCAGCATAATCAGCATCAGAATAAGCAATCAACGACAGAGTAGAAGAGAAAGAGGGTTTGCATACTATCCCTTGTCCTGGAGCAGACTTTAGATATCTTAGGATACGCTCGACAACCTGAAGATGAGACATCCGAGGAGAATGCATGAATCGGCTGACAACTCGAACAACAAATGAGATATATGGTCTTGTAACTGTAAGATAAATCAGCTTTCCTACGAGAAGTCGATAATACTCTGGATTTGGAAGAAGTAGATCGGTGTCGGAGGCATACACACAGAGCTTCTGATTTTCTTCTCATGCTCCCCTGCAAGTTAGAGCATACAAATCGTAGGCACCCAACTTGGACAAAAACTGATAATATAAAAAACGTGGTAAGGCCTTTGTGAGAATATCAGCAAGTTGATCAGGAACGTGTGTCAACTCTAGTTCTTCATTTGAACTTTCTCCCAAATAAGGTGGCGGCGGTCTACTTCAATGTGTTTGGTTCGCTCATGAAAAACAAAATATCAATGTGTATATAGCCGCTTGACGGTCGCAAAATAAGGTAGCTGATGAGAAAAATTGACTCCCAAATCATTTAGAAGATTTTCTAACCACGTAAGCTCAAATACAACATATGTCATCAAACGATACTCAGCTTCGGTCGAAGAGCAAGCAACCACAAATTGTTTCTTGCTGCGCTAGGTAATAAGATGTCCTCCAAAGTATGTACATAATCTACTTGTTGAACGTCGACCATCCATGGAGCCAGCATAATCAGCATCAGAATAAGCAATCAACGACAGAGTAGAAGAGGAAGAGGGTTTGCATACTATCCCTTGTCCTGGAGCAGACTTCAGATATCTTAGGATACGCTCGACAACCTGAAGATGAGACATCCGAGGAGAATGCATGAATCGGCTGACAACTCGAACAACAAATGAGATATATGGTCTTGTAACTGTAAGATAAATCAGCTTTCCTACGAGAAGTCGATAATACTCTGGATTTGGAAGAAGTGGATCGATGTCAGAGCCTCAGAGGCATACACACAGAGCTTCTGATTTACATTCATAAGAGTATCAACATGTTTGCATCCAGAATAGCCAGCGTCATGAAGAAGATCAAGACAATATTTTTGTTGAGATAGGACAAGACCATCAGAACGACTTGCAACCTCTAGTCCAAGGAAGTACCAAAGATTTCTCAGATCTTTAGTTTGAAAAACAGAGTTCAAATGTTGTTTGATCATTTGTATTCCTTTGGAATCATCGCCGATAATCAGAATATCATCGACATAAACAAAGAGAATCACTGTGTCGGTCGGTTGATGACGAGTAAAGAGAGAGAAGTCAGTCGAGCTCCTGGTGAATCCAACATCACGGAACTTTACTGAACTTATCAAACCAAGCGCGAGGAGACTTTTTGAGACCATAAATAGATTTCTTGAGATGACAGATAAGAGACTCCCCTGTGGTCTCAAACCCAGGAGGTTGATGTATGTAAACAGTTTCTTATAAATCGTCATTGAGAAGACATTTATTATAACCAATTGCTGTAACGGCCAGTGGCAGTGAACAGCGAGAGAGATCAAAACGCAAATAATATTTAATTTGGCGACTGGAGAGAAAGTCTCGTCATAATCCGGACCTTGTTGTTGAGTAAAACCAAAAGCCACAAAACGAGCATTCAGACGTTGAATTGTCATATCCGGACCATGTTGATGGCAAATACCCACTTACAACCCACACAGGCCTGTCCAGGAGGAAGAGGGACAAGATCTCAAGTTTGGATTGCACATAGAGCAGACATCTCCTCGTCCATGGCCACCAGCCACCTTGGATGTTGGAGAGCCTCCTGCACTGAGTTAGGAAGGGAAATAGAGGAAAAGGAATTTGCAAATTTCTGGAGTTCCAGAGAGAGGCGGTGTATGGAGACATAATGCATCATTTGGTGAGCAGTAGAGACGGTTGTCGGATCTGCAGGCCACAAAATATCATCAGTAGAGGACATCTCCCGTAGAGCAGCAGACGAAGGAGGATGACAAATATACACACGAATCAGAGGTGGTTTTGGTGGGCTTAGCGTGGGAAGGAGAGGTGGACTTGATGGGATTGGTGTGGGAAGGAAAGGTGGAAGATTAGAAGTAACAAGGACAACAGGCCTTGGAAGTAGAGGAGGAAATGGAGAATCAGTTAGTTGAGAATGATATGTCCGATTTTTGAGAAAGGTGACTGATGTAAACTAAGGTGGGGGTGTAATTGATACTTTTTTCAGATAATATAGTTTCTGGTAAAGCACTTCCGGTTTGTTTTTGTTCCACTTTCGGTTTTTGTTCGTTTCTAACATGGTATCAGAGGGAACGATCTTTTCCTCCTGATTCATCTTCTTCTTCTGTTCGCGCGGGCTACCTTCTAGTCGCTCGACTTCTTTCCCTCAGCTTGGTTCTACGGCTTGTTTCTGCTTTCCGCGACCTGTCTTCGCGGCTTGCCTTCCTCTTCTGACCGCTGCCCTGTTCGCGCGTCTTGTTTTTCCTTGCCTCTCTTCTCTCGCTGCTCCTCTTTGTTGCTGCGACCTGTCATTCAGTCGCCGCGACCTGTTTCCTTCTAGCCGCTCCTGCTTCCTAGTCGTTGCGGCCTCCCTTTTGTCGTCCGACTTGTTTTTTCCTTCCTGCGGCCTCCCTTTTGTCGTCCGACTTGTTTTTTCCTTCCTGCGACCTTCCTCGCCGCGCGGCCTGATTCTGTTCGCCCGGCTTGCGACTTGTTGTTGTTGTCGCTTCTTGTTCTCTCGTCGTCTCTCTTCAATGGATTCCACCTCCAAGCTGTCCGCCTTGGTGGTCACCTCTTCTGGTAGTGCCCACGCTGTTACTCGTGGACGATGGTTGATCGACTCTGGTGCTACAAATCATATGACAGACAATCCTCAGTTTTTCTCCTCTCTAGAAACACATGATCGGTTGCCCCCGGTCATAGTTGCTGATGGCTCTCCCTCCCCGGTCAATGGGGCGGGCATGGTTCAAGTCACTCCTTCTCTTTGCCTGGCAGATACCCTCTATGTGCCCAAGTTTACTTGCAATTTATTATCGGTTACTTCTTTATGCAAGCAACTACAGTGCTCCGTCACATTCACTTCTACTTCTTGTTCTTTTCAGGATCCGGACTCCCAACGGACGATTGCTACTGGGACTGAGAGCGGCGGCCTCTACTTCCTCGACAACGTCTCTACTCTATCCGCCCTCTCCTCCTCTACAGATCTTCTCCAATGGCATCTTCGCCTAGGTCATGCTCCTCCCTGGCTCCTTCGCCAACTTCTGCCCCACCTCCCTCCGCATCATCCTCCTCTTAATTGTGATGCCTGTCAACTTGGCAAACATCACCGCTACTCCTTTCCTCCAAAGCAAGATCGTGGTTCTACCCGTCCGTTTGATCTTGTTCACTCCGACATCTGGGGTCCTGCTCCTACCCTTACCATTGGTCGGGGTAGTTCCTATTTTGTTACTTTCATTGATGACTTTTCTCGCTGTACTTGGGTATATCTCTTACGCGACCGCTCTGAACTTTTTGATGTATGGACATCATTTTATCATTCCATTCAGACTCAGTTTGATGTCTCCATTAAAATTTTACGCTCGGATAATGCAAAAGAATATCTCAGTCAAGCTTTTTCCTCTTTCTGCACACAACATGAGATTATTCATCAAACCAGTTGCGTTTACACCTCCCAACAAAATGGAGTAGCGGAACGCAAAAACCGTCACCTCCTTGATGTCGCTCGCACTCTGCTCACGCAAATGCATGTCCCTCGCTCCTACTGGGGCTATGTTGTTCTCATTGCTTGATATCTCATCAATCGCATTCCCTCCACCGTTCTCCGTGGTCAAACTCCTTTCTCCATTCTCTATCCGGGCAAAGAACCCTTTCCTCTTCCTCTACGTATCTTCGGCTGCACAGCCTTTGTGCATGCTCCCTCTGCCACCCGCGACAAACTCTCCCCGCGGTCCACTAAATGTGTCTTTCTGGGGTACTCTCACACTCAGAAAGGCTATTGTTGCTTTGACCCTGTTACCCGCAAGCAATTTGTCTCTGCGGATGTCACCTTCTTTGAAAATGCCTCTTACTTCTCTTCCTCTTCCTCCTCTACTCCTGCTGATCCTACCTCTCACCCCAACCCCCACATTCTCTCTGCCCCTCCTACTGTTCCGCCACCTCCACCATCTCCACCATCTCCACCATCTCCACTCTCTCCACCCTCTACCGCATCTTCTCCACCATCTCTCTCCTCTTCGCCGCTATCGCACTCTCCTGCCGGGCCAGCTCTCTCCGCCACGGATGCTCCGGTTGCTGAGGAACATGCCGACCTGGATCTACCCATAGCTCTTCGCAAAGGGGGGCGGGCGTGTACCCAGCACCCGCTGGCTGCTGTTGTTTCATATGATCGTCTGACTCCTTCTCGCAGGGCATTTGCTTTGGCTATCTCTGAGACCGCCACTCCCCACACCTACCAGGAGGCTCTCACTATTCCTCATTGGAAGACTGTTATGGATGAGGAAATTGCTACCCTCACTGAACTGGGGACCTGGACCCTGGTTCCCCCACCTTTGGGCACGGATGTTGTTGGCTGCCGTTGGGTCTTTGTTGTGAAATTCTGTCCCGATGGTAGCGTGGATCGCTATAAGGCCCGTCTGGTGGCCAAAGGTTTCACTCAGACATATGGTGTTGATTACTTCAATACTTTCTCTCCTGTGACTCGTCTCAGCACCATTCGGGTTCTTCTCTCTGTCGTTGTCAACAGGGATTGGCCCATTTCGCAGCTGGATGTTAAGAATGCTTTCCTCTACGGTGATCTGCAGGAAGATGTTTACATGTAGCAACCTCCTGGGTATGTTGCTCAGGGGGAGACACGAGTATGCCGGCTAAAGAAGGCTATCTATGGCCTCAAGCAGAGTCCTCGTGCCTGGTTTGACAAGTTCAGTGGCATTGTTGCGGCCATTGGTTTTACGAGAAGCTCAGCAGATCACTCCTTGTTTGTTCGGAAAACCGCCTCTGGTCTGGTTGTTCTTGTGGTTTATGTTGATGACATTCTTCTTACTGGCGATGATCAGGATGGGGTATTGATGACAAAGAAATACCTTCGTCAACACCTGGTCACAAAGGATATGGGGTCCCCGAAATACTTTCTGGGGATTGAAATCTCTAGGAAGCCCAACTCCATGGTCATTTCCCAACGGAAGTATGCTCTTGATCTTCTAAAGGAGGCAGGATTGACTGGTGCTAAACCTGTCCGTTGTCCTATGACTGCTGGAGAAGACAAAACTTGGACAGATGACTCGCCTCTTCTATCCGATCTTACGAGGTACCGACGTCTGGTGGGCAAGCTCATTTATCTCACGGTAATCAGGCCCGACATCGCTTATGCTGTTGGCAAGGTGAGCCAGTTCATGCAAGCTCCTAGAGAGTGTCATCTACAATCTGCCCTGAGGATATTAGAGTATATTAAAGCAGCACCAGGGAAAGGACTCCTCTTTCAGAAGAATGGTCATCTAAGGGTTGAAGCATACTCTGATTCAAGTTATGCTGATGACAAAGGGGACCGCAAATCGACATCAGTTGGAAGAGCAAAAACAGTCTGTGGTCTCCAGGTCTAGTGCAGAGGCGGAATATCGCAGTATGACATCGATTATATGTGAGTTGAAATGGTTGCGGGCTCTCATGCTTGACTTAGGAGAGGTTTACAACTATCTTCTTCCTATGTTCTGTGACAACAAGGACGCGATATACATTTCCAAAAATCCGGTCTTCCATGAGAGAACAAAACACATAGAAGTCGACTGTCATTTTATTCGAGAAGAGATATTGAAGAAGCAGATTTGCACTCCGTTTGTTACTTCCGACAATGAGTTGGCAGACGTCTTCACCAAGCCGGTGTCCGCTTCTTTTTTTCACATCTGTGACAAGATAGGCATGATTGATATCTATGCTCCAGCTTGAGGGGGAGTGTTGCAGGATGGAGACCGGACGATCTGTTGTTGTTTGGAGACCGGGCGGTCTGGCGGTTTCTCCTAGCCGGTCTGCGTGCTGGGCTGTTACAGTTTGGTGTCCCAGCGGTCAGGCGGCTTGTCTCAGACGATTTGGAGACCGGGCGGTCTAGCGGTCTCTTGTGGCGACTTGTTCTCTCATCCTGGTTGTGGTCGGGCGGTTAGCCGGTTTGTCTAACTGCACGGCCTGTCCGGTTTGTCTTTTGTAAAGTCGCATATACTTGTAAATTTTTAATCTCACATTGCTTATTTGTAATCTCTCTCATCTCCTCCATTCTATAAAAGGGAGGCTATACCATTGTAATTGATACTTTTTTCAGATAATATAGTTTTTGGTAAACCACTTCCGGTTTGTTTTTGTTCGTTTCTAACATTTTGAAACAAAGTAAAATGCAACCTATTTAGAATAATTGTGATGCGAGAGCACTTCACAGGCTAATTTTGAACGAATAAATGACCTAGACGTCGCTCGCGAATGTAAGGCTACCACACGTGCATGGTAACGTCACAAATACTCAATCCACATGCATCACAATTAGATGGTGGATATTCCAAATATGAGAACAAACGATAACAGGAGATGCAATCAGTCAGGCAAGCTGTAATAATTAACTATTCATTTCAACATGTGAGCATAAAAATAACTAGTGTTCGCAAGCGAGCAGATCGAGAGGTATACCATAGGTCCAGTACAACGGCTCATTGGTTTTCTGGAAGGTGGAGGAGTGGAAGGGGCCTGGCGAAGGATATGACTGCGGGTATGGAACAGCGGCCACGATCGTCCAAGACAGGAGCATGAGTACTTGACGGGCCCAGACGAGCTTCAGGCAGCGGAATCGGCGGCCGGTGGAGCTTCAGGAGATGCTTGCGTCGGGGGAGCTGGTCGCAGAAAAGCTCGGGCTGCAGGTGATATCGTCGAGCAGGTAGGAGAAGCTAGACAGCGGGGAAGGAGGCTTCTGGCGGTGGCTTCGTCGTCGGAGGAGGATCAGGAGGGAAAAAAGGAGGGAGGAGCGGCGTTGGTAGTGGTCGCCGGAGCTGTGGAGGGAGGGGGAGGAGGAGTCGGGGCCTTCCGTCGGGAGGAAACAGCGGTTAGGGCCGGCGCTGGGAGAATGAAAACAGAGAATCGGTTCTCTGTTCGTTCTATTCCAGTCGGGTCAACAGTAAGAGGGGGGATTGCTTTTATAATAAGTGAAGGTTAGGGTTTTGGAGGAGAAATAAATGGGCTTAAACTAGGTGGGCCTTAAAAGGGTTGACTTGGGGATTTAAGGGTATACAATGAAAATTACCCAATTGAAAAATGAAATAGCGAAATATGCTGGAACAGTTAAATGTTAAAAGCTTGCCCAAGCTAATCTACCCCTAAATTATCGAACTAATGCATTTAGGGTCTCGTTGGCCGGTCACACCAACGAGCCAACAAAAATTGCACGAACAACATGCGCGATACAAAATTACACAAAAGCACTAATACCGTGCGCGTACAACTCAACACAACAAAATAAAACCAAATGTGCCACAAATGCGCTACACAAATAAAACATGTACAAATAAAAATAAAGATGTGTCGCGGGTTGCATAAATTCTCCAAGGGTTGAAAGAGCTCGACCCCAACAAGACTCGATGCGACCTGCAAGTAGGAAATCCAATTGTCGATCAGAGAAAATGCTGCATGACTGTCTTGCTGATGTCGTCGTTGCAATCCCAAACCTGGAAGTAACCTCTCATCCCCCCAAACTCGCAATCCATTAGTCAAAATTTCATGCCAAATATTTAAATAAACAGTAATTATTATAGCTTTCAGAGGATGACAGAGGCGGTGTGTGGGGAAAAGAAGTGACAGTATGGAGAACAGGAAGCAAGTGGAATCAGTAACTCATAACGCAACATACTCTCGTCCAATAGACACCCACGAACGTCTGCTAGACCCGGATCGAATATCGTCCTAATTTCACCCGTCAACGTCCCCCTCGAGTCACAAAATTTTTAGAAGATCTCAATTTTACTGTGTAAAATTTTCCATAAAAATCCTTTGAAGCGGGTGTCCCGATGAGAAGTAAAAAATCTAAGTATTGTCTCGACTCTCTCGAGACTACTAAACCTAGAAGTGTCAGCACGCAAACGGTAGTGATGTGGTGGTGCAACATACTGTCTTATATCCAAAAAGAAGTGATGCGAACAAAACGCGTGCTCGCCAAAAACAAAATCAATATAGGGTGGTGACTCGATGGCCACAGGTGAGGGACCACCAAACACAATGTATGTGAGCTCAAGGGTTTGTGGCGGTAGTGTGTTAAGAAAGTCAGGACATAAGACGCACGAGTCTGTGTCACCCAAGATGAGGGCCTCATCACTAACCAACTCCTCTGGGAGAAGAGAAAGTGATGATGTGTCATCCGAGGTGAGTGACACATCTCTAATAACTCCTCCTCCCTGGAGCGGGGCCACAGGAAACAACTCGACGACTGAAGGATGTGATTTAGCGGGGGCAAGTGGGCACACCATGTCAATCAGGAGGAAGGAATGAGGAGGAAAAAACTCATCTTCCTGGAGCAGGGGCTCGGGAAGAACATCCTCGATCGAAGGGGGTGCTAAAGCGGAGACAGTTGGAGACACGACTTCAGTCGGGGTGGTAAAAATAGGAATAAGCTCTCTTCCTAGAGAAGGGGCTCAGGAAGAACCTCCTTACCTGAAGTGAGTGTTGTAGTGGAGACACGTAGAGTCACGACATCAGTTGGGGTGATAAAGATATGAGGAAATTTTTCTTCCTGAAGCAAGGGCTCCGGAAGAATCTCCTCGACTGAAGTGAACGTCACAGTGGGGGTGGGTGGAGCTAAAGTGTTCGTCGTGAAACTGAGGAGATGTGGAAGACTAACGAAACACCTAACCTCGGGTTCCACTATGTGATATGAGTGAGAAGGTATGCAGGAGCAGCATAATACGTGCGCGTTGTCACCTCCAAGTTGTGAACAGAGGTGCACAATCCACGCAGATTCTGTCGGACGTCAGCAGTGACGCGTTCAACATCTTTCTTCAAATCTTTAATGCGCGCATCTAAATCACTCATCATTTTTAAACGAAAATTTCTAAACTTAGAAATTTGAAAACGACCTGCGCTCGGCTATCTCACGATAGGAGTGAGATATCCCAGCAGCCACACGAAACTGATGTAAACTAAGGTGGGGGTGTAGTTTTGAAACAAAGTAAAATGCGACCTATTTAAAATAATTGTGGCGCGAGAGCACTTTGCGGGCTAATTTTGAACGAATAAATGACCTACACGTCGCTCGCGAATGTAAGGCTACCGCACGTGCATGATAACGTCACAAATACTAAATCCACAGGCATCACAATTAGGTGACGGATATTCCAAATATGAGAACAAACGATAACAGGAGATGCAATTAGTCGGGCAAGCTCTAATAATTAACTATTCATTTCAACATGTAAGCATAAAAATAACTACTGTTCGCAAGCAAGGAGATTGAGAGGTATACCATAGGTCCAGTCACAACGGCTCATTGGTTTTCTGGAAGGTGGAGGAGTGGAAGGGGCCTGGCGGAGGATATGACTGCGGGTATGGAACAGCGGCCACGATCGTCCAGGACAGGAAGCAGGAGTACTTGACGGGCCCAGGAGAGCTTCAAGCAGCGAATCAGCGTCAGGCGGAGCTTTAGGAGATGCTTGCGTCGGGGGAGCTGATCGCAGAAAAGCTCGGACTGCAGGAGATGTCGTCGAGCAGGTAGGAGAAGCTAGACGGCGGGGAAGGAGGCTTCTAACGGTGGCTTCGTCGTCGGAGGAGGATTGGGAGGGAAAACAAAGGGAGAAGTGGCGTCGGCAGTGGTCGTCGGAGCTGTGGAGGGAGGGGGAGGAGGCGTCGGGGCCTTCCGTCGGGAGGAAACAGCGGTTAGGGTCAGCGCTGGGAGAACGAAATTAGAGAATCGGTTCTTTGTTCGTTCTATTCCAGCCGGGTGAACAGTAAGAGGGGTGATTGCTTTTATAATAAGTGGGGGTTGGAGTTTTGGAGGAGGAATAAATGGGCTTAAACTAGGTGGGCCTTAAAAGGGTTGACTTGAGAGATTTAAGGGTATACAATGGAAATTTCCCAACTGTAAAATCAAATCAAATTTTGGAAATAGCAAAATATGTCGGAACAGGTAAATGTTAAAATCTTGCCCTATCTAATCTAATCCTAAATTATCGGACCCATGCATTTAGGGTCTCGTTGGCCGGTGACACCAACGAGCCCATAAAAATTGCACGAACAACATGTGCGATACAAAATTACACAAAAGCGTTAATATTGTGCGCGTACAACTCAACACAACAAAATAAAACCAAATGCACCAAAACATGCGCTACAACATGCGCTACACAAATAAAACAGGTATAAATAAAAATAAAAATCCGTCGCGGGTGGCATCAGTGATATCAGCGGATGTAACAACCTTGCGATCCTTGAAAGAGAAACAAACATAACCCTTCTGAGTACGTGAGTAGCCAACGAACATATATTTTGTGGGACGTAGAGCAAGTTTGTCAATGAACGGGCCAAGACTATGAACATAACAAACACAGCCGAAGACACGGAGTGTGACTGAAAAAGGAGGTGTGGAGGGAAAAAGAAGAAGGAAGGGAGCTGCAAAGTTGAGAATGGAAGAAGGCATGCAGTTAATCAGATGGCAGACCGTAGAAACCGCGAAATTCCAATAAATGTGGGAACATTCATTTGAAACATAAGAAAATGGGAGACCTCAAGAAGGTGACGACTTTTTCGTTCTACAATGTCATTTTGTTGGGGAGTATAAGTACAAGAGGTTTGATGGATGATCATAAACTCAGTGCATAAGTCTGTAAACGCATAACTTGTATATTCACGAGCATTGTCGATTTGGAGAGTTTTAAAGTAGTAGAGAACTGGTTGCGAGTTTCAATAATAAAGGCACAAAATACACGAGGTAGTTCAGAGCAATCATGAAGGAAATACAATCATGTCATATGAGAATAATCATCTATAAAGGTAATAAAGTAACGATAACCAAAAACTTTTGTAGGGTCCCCAAATATCTGAATAAACTAGAACAAAGGGAGATCACTCTGAGTACAATGAGGTGAAAAAGTAAAAACGATAGTGTTTGATATAGATACAAGACTCGTATGTCAAGTCATTGAAGGATAAATCCACGAGAGCTTTCCGAGGTATGTGTCGAGGAGTATGCCCAAGACGTCGATGTCACTCGACAGAGCTAATAGAGGAAAGAACCGTGAGAGGAGGGAGGTTCAGGATGTAGAGCTCATTCGACAGTTGCCCTTTACCAATGACATTCTGCATCTTTCGATCCTGCACAATAACAGAAGTGGGAGATAATGTTATATAGCAATTGAGGTCTTAAGTGAGAAGGCTAATAGAGAGAAGATTGAAAGGAGAGCCCGAAACATGAATAACTGAGCGAAGAGTGATGGAGGGTGTAAGAGCGACGTTGGTTGAACCAGCTAATGCGATAGTGTCCCCATTGACAACAGTAATGAACTTGAGATGCTTGGAGTTTAAGTATTGACACGGTTTCGTTGGGGTAATGATGCATCCTTCGTCGCATCATAGTCCTTACTCATATAATCATTTTTATTTTTTTATTTCATTTCATGTACCCATTTTCAGTTCATGTACTCGTTTTCATTTCATGTACTTGTTTGACTCGTCGGTATAATCGTCCGATGAGACCCTGAATAAAGAGATCCGATAATTTAGGTAGGAGGAACGGAAAAAGTCAAGTTTTAATTTATTTAGGGATGCATAAATATAAAATTCAAATTCAAAAGGTTACTCAAATCAGCCCTCATAAAAGGAGATCCAGAATTTCATTATTTTACAAAGAATAGGAAAGAATTCTTTTGAAAATAGGAGAAAGGGAATGGAATATTTGTGAAGACTGCCCGCCGAATAAAATAGCCATGAATTCCTCTTTGGAAAATATTGGTGAAAAGAGTGAATTAGGGGTGCAAACGAGTAGAGCTCGAATCGAGCTTGGCAAAATTTTCAAGCTCGAGCTCGAGCTCGAGCTTTTCATTTCGAGCTCGAGCTCGACGAGCTCATTTATCCCAGCTCGAGCTCGAGCTCAATGTCAACTTATCGAGCTCGCGAGCTCGAGCTCGATTTGATCGCGAGCTTTTTAGCTCATGAGCTTTATTTTCTTATTTTTTATATTTTTTTTCATATTTTTATATATTTTTTTTAAAAAAATTGGAATAAAAATCTCGCGAGCCGGCTCGCGAGCTCGCGAACATTAATATTCGAGCTGAGCTCGACTCGTAATCGAGCTCGAGCTCGTCGAGCTCGAGCTCGAGCTCCACAGGATCGAGCTCGAGCTCCACAGGCTCGAGCTCGAGTCGAGCTTTTTTCGAGCCGGCTCATCGAGCTTTCGAGCCGGCTCAACTCAACTTGCACCCCTAGAGTGAATTGGAAATATTTGAAGAGAGCTAATTGGAAATATTTGTGAAGATTAAAGAGAGCAAAGTCTAGGATGTTTTATATAAAGGCCCACCATGAAGAGAAAGAGTAGAACCCGGTTAGAACAGAGGAACGAAGCAATATTTGTTCCCTCTGTAATACTGGCAACAGATTCCTCGCGTTTTGCCTCCGTCTCCCTCCTTGTTCCCTTCGACGAAGCCAGGCAACCACCGTACAGCCGCAGAAGCAACTGCAACAAACCCTAAAGGTTTGGTGACTTCACGCAACCCATTTCCTGCTGCTCACCGTCAGCCGCAAGCCGCCCTCCGCCCGCCACCACCGAAGCTGGGCAGTTTTCGTACCTCTGTGTTGTTCGACAACCTCCACCGTCTGTTAGGTCGTCGTCAACCTCGCTATTGACTCCGACAACCTCCTTGACTGGCGTCGACGTCGAGCCAGTCCTTCTGCCGGTCGAACATTACGCTAACTCCATTCAGCTTTCCTGATTGACGTCCACATCGACTCCATTATTCTGTCAATCAAACTATGGACTCCTCCACTATGCTGACTGGACTTGAACGGTGTCAAGCTCTAGGTAACCTCACCGCCTCACTGCTTCATTTTTTGACTATATTTTATGCGTTCTAAATAATTAATTAAATCTTGCCTTCGACGTTTGTTCTACCTTTATTACCGTGTATTCCATAAATTATTGTTTGGGATGCGCTTGTGGTTGTGCGAAACTCGCTCAAATTTAATCTGTTAGATGTTATGGAACCTCTCTCCATTAACGATTAACGAATTTTGGGAACTCGTCGTTACAACGTTTGTACACGCATGAATTCGATCCGGGCACTCTTGGCCCTCTTTAAATTAAACTAAGAGCGTAATAATCAATTATTTTCAAAACCCACAATTTCATCTATAATGAATAAAATATTTTGGTTTAAAAATATTTAATTTTTAAAAATCCTAACCCTAGATTACATCAGTTTTGGTATCACAACGATTCGATTCACTGTTATCATGAATCGGTCGATCTGGTATTTTTGATAAAATTTGTATCTGCATTTTTTTTTAAAAATGGGTCTACTAAATTTATTTTAATTAAAAAAATTAACCCTGGCCTTTTAATATTAAACTTTATTTTAGTTTAAACTTTTTAAAATCTTTATCTTCTTTTTGAAAAAATTTATAATAATTTAAATTAATTGAGTTATTATTATCATTATTATTTAAAAAAAGAGAGAGAAAAAAGAGTTCACTGGTTTACAAAAAAAAACTCGGATTTTGAAATTGATTAAAATATTTTTTGAGAGATTAAAACACATTCAGAGGTGACAATGCAAGATCATTTAGAATTTAATGTAAGACTGAAGAATAATATGAAAATTTTGAATGTTTGAATAAAAAATTAAACAAAAATGATAGCATGTCTCCCTAACATAAATCATGTATTGCAAGGAGAGAACACTAAAAGCTTTGAGCACACACATCCGAGCGATTTTTACGGAGATTAGGACACTCAAAAATAGCTTTGAGCACACACATCCGAGCGATTTTTACGGATACGGAGCCGTTAGGACCTACGCGTAAAAATGCTCCCGTAGATTTGTGTCACGATCCGTAACACGCGTAGAATCCGTTCCCGTCGCGATCCGTGAGCGCGAGCCAGTCATTCCAGGTAGAAACCTGGACATTCCAGAGATCCTGGACAGAATTTCTGGACTGATCAGTCCAGAAATCTGGACTGACAGTCCAGATCTGGACTTAATCTGGACTGATTCAGTCCAGAATCCTGGACTGAATCAGTCCAGAATTCCTTGTTTTTTAAAATTTGTGATATATTAATATATAATTATTATATTTAATACAACGTATCTTACCGTACCCGTATCCTTGTTTTTTAAAATTTGTCGTACCGCCGTACCGGATACGTATCGTACCCGTACCCGTACCCGTACCGGTGCTTCCTAGGTTGTGGTTGCCTTCAATCACTACTTCGGTTAAGTTCAAAACAGAACTGCACAAACACTATGTCTCTCTCGATTATCTCCACACATTATGTCATAGATTTCAAAATCTACAACAAAGAGGTTTGTCGGTTGATGAGTACACTAGAGAATTTCTAGCCCTTCAGTCTAGATTAGATATCCAGGAGGGTGATGGGATGATTGTATCACGTTACCTGCATGGGTTACATTACTCCAATAGGGTTCAACTAGAGCTACATAGTTATCGCAATTTAAAAGAAGTATCTAGTACGACCCTTAAGGTGGAGTCTGGGTTTAGATCTACTGCTAGACCTCTCACTAGTTTCGACATTGCCCCCACTTTTAAAGAAATAGATTTCCCTAGTGTTGTCACCTTCATGAGTACAGCATCCCAACTTACCTCTACAGTAGCACTGCCTCCAGTTGAGTCTCTTTCTGAGCCCCAACTTCAGGAAAAAGAGTTTCTTCCTCCCATTTATGTCATCCCAACTAAAGTAGAGACTTCACTTGCACCCACTGAATCACCAACTGGAGTCGACAAGTTTCTTCTCGAGCCTCTGCTCCAGGAAGAAGAATGTAATAGCAATGAGACACTCGCCTTACATAACCCAATTTCAATACCACTTCTCCTGAAGGAGTTGGCTAGTGATAAGCCACACGCCGTAGGTGACATAGACTCAAGCTACGCATACCCTGAGTCTCCTAGCCCAGTACAACCACCAACACTTGAGTCTAGTGACATTATGTTTGATGGTCACCCACCCATAGCACTAGAGACACCACAATTCATTGATTTTATATTTAGGGAGTACCATTTTATAACATTACAACCTCCTATAAATATAAATGTGTTTGAAATTTTTTATTATCCAATTATCAATATAACTAAGCAACTTCGTGCTTTAAAGATAGTGAGAACTCCAAAACATTTCACTCCCAATAAGGATACGTGTTTTAAAGGATTTCTTTGAGTTTTTTAGAAAATAAAATTGGAGTCAAGTTTAAAATTTGCAACAACATTAAATTAGATATAAGCAGACTTGTGAAACTGCAACATTGTATTACATATTTAATATCAAAATTTTGGAACATATTATGGGGTCGACATGACACCACACTCGAGTTTAGTAGAGCGTATCACAATCTAACCGATGAACTGACTAAAATCATTAATTAGAGTTTGAAGGAACTTAGGCATTTAGTCGGGGAGAATCTAAAGCAATGTGATTTTGTACCTCCACAAACTAATTTCACTTGTAACAATTCTAAAATCCACTCTCTTCATATCTCCTTTGGAGATTTTCTTTGTGTTGCCCCGCCCACCTGACTGTCATCATCTTTCATTACATGAACGTATTTCTTTCGATGTGCAAGCTCATATTAATTATTTAAAAGAATTACATAAAATTACTGCAAATAGTTTGCGAGCAACCTTTGAACATTACAAACTCATGGTCGGTCGTTATCGTCATGAGTTGTACTTTTCAAAGGGAGGTCAGGCGATTCCTTATTGCAGGAGATTTGATCTAGTTCATGTTCAGCAGCACATTGGGCCACCAGTTGAGTCACCAGCCGAGGCTCCAGATACTTCACCCGATCAAGCACCAGCAATGATGTCAGATCTCTCGTTGCCAGTTTTTGCAAAGTCTCGCCGGGGTCGAACTTCTTCAACCCTGGGAGAATTGATGCATCCTTCGTCGCATCATAGTCCATACCCTTATATTTATTTTTATTTTTGTATTTCATTTCATGTACCCATTTTCATTTCATGTACTCGTTTTCATTTCATGTACTTGTTTGGCTCGTTGGTTTGATCGTCGGCTCGTTGGTTTGATCGTCCGATAAGAACCTGAATAAATAGATCCGGTAATTTAGGTAAGAGGAACGAAAAAGACAAGCTTTAAATTATTTAGGAATGCATAAATATAAAATTCAAATTCAAAAGGTTATTCAAATCAGCCCTTATAAAAGGAGATCCAGAATTTTGTTATTTTACAAAGAATAAGAAAGAATTCTTTTGAAAATAGGAGAAAAAGGAATGGAATATTTGTGAAGACTGCCAGCCAAATAATATAGCTAGGAATTCCTCTTTGTAAAATATTTGTGAAAAGAGCAAATTAGAAATATTTGAAGAGAGCTAATTGGAAATATTTGTGAAGACCAAAGAGAGGAAAGGCTAGGATTTTTATATAAAGACCCACCAAGAAGAGAAAGGGTAGAACCTGGTTAGAACAGAGGAACGAAGCAATCTTCGTTCCCTCTGTAATACCGGCGGCAGATTCCTCGTGTTGCGCCTCTGCCTCCCTCCTTGTTCCCACCGACGAAGCCAGGCAACCACCGCACAGCCGCAGAAACAACTGCAGCAAACCCTAAAGGTTCGGTGACTTCACGTCGACCCATTTTCTGCTGCTCACCGCCAGCCGCATGCCGCCCTCCGCCTGCCACCACCGAAGCTGGGCAGTTTCCGTACCTCTGTGTTGTTTGATGCCCTCCATCGTCTGCTAGGTCGACGTCGACCTCGCTATTGACTTTGACGACCTCCTCGACTGGCGTCGACGTCGAGCCAATCCTTCCGCCGGTCAAACATTACGCTAACTCCGTCCGGCTTTCCTGATCGACGTCGACATCGACTACTTTATTCCGTCCATCAAACTATGGACTCCTCCACTTTGTTGACTAGGCTTGAACAGGGTCAAGCTCTGGGTAACCTCATTGCTTCATTTTCTTGGCTATATTTTATGCGTTCTAAATAATTCATTAAAGTTTGCCTTCGACGTTCTTTTCTGCCTTTATTACCGTGTATTCCATAAATTATTGTTTGTGATGTGCTTGTGGTTGTACAAAACTCGCTCGCATTTAATCAGTTAGATGTTATGGAACCTCTCTCCATTAACGATTAACGAATTTTGGGAACTCATCGTTGCAACGGTTGTATGCACTTGAATTTGATCTGAGTACTATTGGCCCTCTTTAAATTAAACCAAGAGCATAATAATCAACTATTTCAAAACCCCAATTTCATCTATAATGAATAAAATATTTTGGTTGAAAAATATTAAATTTTTGAAAACCCTAACCCTAGGTTACATCAGGTAATATGGTGTGTTACTTCAGAGTCCAAAATCCAGGATAAATTGTGGGTCAGACATGAGATACCACCATCAAAAATAGACACAACAGAGTAGGAGGAACGACTGATCGTCTCTGGAAGTTGTTGAAGTTGAGTGCGCAAGGTATCAATGCTAGTTTGAATGTTGTTTGGAGTGTGGACTGTCACAGTGGCATGCGGTGTAGTGGGCAGACAGTGCAATTGGTAACAAGTGGTATGGAGATGACCATTCAGCAAGAACTGCGACCAAGGGCTGCGGCAAAGAGCTGCAAGCGGCAAGCGAGAAGCAGTAAACACCAATTCACTAACGATGACAGGATAGCTCTAAAAACAAGAGGGCAGTGACGGCAAATGATCAAGCGGCAAGGGAATGCAATCTAAGCGGCAGCAAGAAGAGAGCACAGGCATATAGTAGTCTGGAGAGCAGCAGGAGCACTTGCGGCTAGACAAGAGTAACTCGCACGGCTAGAAGAGCAAGTCGCATGGCTAGAAGATCAACTCGCACAGCTAGAAGACCAACATGCGTGGCTAGACCAGCGACGGGTAGGCAGGGCAGGGCATGGTAAGGGTAGCCCAGCAACAACTCGCGCGGCAGAGCACTTGCGGCTAGAGAAGAGCAGCGACAGAAGCGCAGCGGGAGAGCAATTCGCGTGGATAGAAGAGCAAGAATTGCGGGAACCTGCTAGAGCAGAGGCAAAAAATTTCAGTGAGCATCGGCAAGAAGTGCGACTAGAAGCGACAAAATGTGTGGCTAAGTAGGCGGCAGAAGATAGCACGACCAGCAGCGGGAAGACACAAGCAGGAGCACGACAAGCGACAGTGGATATTAGGGTGCAGGTAGATCCAGCGACAAGAGAACCGCGGCAAGAAGAGTAGAGGAAGGGGCCAACTTGTTAGAAGAGAAATCTATAAAAGCCAGGAGAATGAGAAGGGGAGGTGGAATCCACGAGAGAGAGAGGAAGGGCTGCGGTTAGGATAACAGAGACCGCAAAAGGCACGAGCAAGAGAGACCGGCGGTTAGAATAGTTCTAGCCGCCCAGAGAGCGCGGAATGGAAAAAAAATTAGAATCGGTGGCTCTGATACCATTCGGAAAATACACCAGAAATGAGAGAAATAAATGATAATTTTTATTAATTTCTCCAACATAACTACATACATGTATTTGTATATTTATATAGGAAGAGAAAGAAGGAAAACACTCCCAAACTAAGATGTGAGACTAAAACATAAGGAAGAGGGGCCCTAGATGGGCCTTGCAATAGGCCTTTACAAAATTTTCTTCTAACAAATTGAAATCTATAAGGGTTCGTTCGTTTCGCAGGAATTGAGCTGCAGGAATTGGAATTGAATTCAATCACCATTCCCGCAGGAATTGGAATTGAATTCAACTCCAATTCTGCTGTTCGGCTGAATGCAGTAATTTTGTCACAGGAATTGGAATTAGCAATTCCGATGTTCGGCTGTATCCTGGAATTCAAAGTACAGAATTCAAATTTGTAATTTTTATTATAAACTGAATTGAAATAGCTAAATAAAAATCATACTTCAACAGAATAAAAAATAATAGTCCACGCACCGAACATTAAAAAAAGTTCAAAACAGTCTACAGCATTATAATAGTCCGCACATGAAACCAAAAGTCTTTAACATAATCTAATCAATCGCGTAGATGTAAGCGAAGCCAGGTCCTCCTAATTGGCATCGGTAAAGCCATGAACACGTCGGCCTTCTTGTCGTCATCACTCAGCATATCGATAGCATGTATGACCTCAGTCTCAGTCAAATCCGTAATAGCTGCAATGGCGCATATATCATGTCTGCCCTTGAGATCGGCAACGGTGGCGGCTGAGAAGTCGGGCTGCTATCATGTTCCATGTTCCTCGCTATCGCAGAAACAACATCAGCAATAATATCTACCGCGGATGTTTTCTCCTTCCTCTTCTTGCTCTTTGGCTCAACCTCCTTCATGCTGTTTTCGTCCACTGAGTCTTCAATGTGGATCTCGTTCATTTACTCAGTCGCAGTAGCAGCATTAGCTCCAGTGGCCCGATCAACCCCACAAATCATAGCCAAGTCGCCCCAATTGACGATCACCTTGCTCCGATAATGTCTCACTGTCGGATGCGCCTACAAGTTTAGTTTAAATTAGAATCAAAATTTAATATAATTTCTACACAGTTAAATATTTGCTCAAATAAAATATTACCTGTACGTAGTTAGCCCAGACTTCCTCGCTGTCAACCTTCACCACATTACGCTCCCAATCCCATCTGAAACCACTAGTATCCAGCATAGTCGATATTTCCTGGTAGTATTTGTTCCATGTTTTAATCTTGGTCATTATCTTCTCCTTACTAATATCAACGTGGCAATCATCCTTCAATGTCTGTATTGCCGCCGTGTACGCGACACTTTTCCAGCCGCTAGCCGCCTTATTTCCCAGATTTTGCTACTCAAGGAGAGCAGTCGATAACGCACAATCCATCTGCGGCGTCCATGGAATATAGGACCGTTCACTTGGTTTGACCCCCTTTCCTTTTTTATCCATTTATTTCTGCATAATATAGAAGTTAACAAAAAAATGGACTAGATCCAATGTATTAAATAGAAGTTAACAACCCTGAATTTTTTGTTGTGCCCCAAAACATGTAAAAAAACGCTGACTGTCTCTTTAATTCCTACATTTTTTGTGTCTCTTAACGAACCACGCTGGGTTAGCATGTTACACAAAACTTTGAACGAGCTTCTATTCATCCGAAGCTGGTTAAAACAATTTATATCTGTTCCGCCATACAAACAGCTAAACAAACTTTCCCTTACAACATTTTTTGCATCAGCCTCCACGATATTTCTTCTAACCCCACATTTCATCATCACTATGACGAAAGCAGCAAGAGCAGCAGCTACTGCTGCTCTCCTACGCCTACGACGTTTCACTGTTTCATCCATCTAAACATAAAAAAACACACATTATATAGCCAACCACAAAAACTACCAATTATCGAAGAAATTTCAAGGTTCCTAATAATAAATCGAAATCTCCTATACAATTAGTTACAAAAAAATTGGCATGCACTTGCAGCAATGAATCATGTGAACCAAAAAGCTACTCTCATGAGTTCACACAAAAAGAATTTTGCATCGAATAGGAACTAGTAACTAATCCCAACATTGAAGCATAAAAAAACTCATATGAGCAAAAAATCTTCAATATCCATGATCAGCAGACATGCTGATCAGGAATAATATGCTTTCTGCAGAAATTATGTCATGAAACAAAGTATAAAGAGAACAAATAATCACTTGTCACACAGCTGATAAAATGTTTATTTGCTTCAAGAGAACAAAACAGAATAAACGCAAGTATAAAGGTAAACTCATTGTTGATGAGCTTAACAAAACCCTAGCTTGAGAAGAAACCATCAAACATGCCAAACCAAAGTAATCCTTTACACCTCAGAAATATTAGAAATAAAGACAATTCAACACCTCTAATTACGGAGTCAATCATATTCATCAAAACTCTATACCCCGAAGAAGAAGCTCCACAAAATCTCAATAGCAAAATTGCTTCTGCAGTCTTTAAGAACACAACAAAAGCAAAGGCAAAAAACAGGAAAACCTAAACAAACTGATTCCCAAAATTTTGAATCGATGGAGAAAGCGAGAATTCACAGTTGGGTTATGATAGCCATCAAACCCAACATTCTACACTGCAGTATTTTTGTTTTCACTTCATCAAATTATGATAGCCATCAAATTAAGAAGAAGAAAATAATAATAATAATAATAATAATAAGTTACAGAAGAAGAAGAAAAAGAAGAAGTTACAGAAGAAGAAGAAGAAGTTACAGAAGAAGAAGAAGAAGAAGTTACAAAAGAAGAAGAAGAAGAAGTTACCTAGCGAGGTAACAGCGACGGGCGCAAAAGAAGACGGCGGAAGCCGGAGCCGGAGCAGGAACAGCGACCGGAGCAGGAGCGGCGACGGGATTTGGAGCCGGAGCAGGAACAGCGACGGGATCGGGAGCAGGAATCGGAATTGCGGCGACGGGAGAAGGAAGAGGAGCGGCGATCGTGGGAATCGCGAAATCTGACCGAGCGAGGTCGGAAATGAATGTCGCGGGTTCACCTTATATCCAATTCCGACCGAATTAGGATTCATTTCCGATTCCCACGATTGTTTTGGCATACCGAACGGCTATAATTGGAATTGGTAAATGAATACCAATTCCAACGGCCCAATTCCCGCGTAACGAACGGAGCGTAAGAGAAATAGACATAAAACCCATGATACTTTTAGCTCATTCAAACCGGAAGAAAACAAAAAATAGCATGAATAGGCATTGACCAGTACTGAGAGCCCTTCAAATGGTGTTTAGGAGTTAATAAAGTGGCAGAAAGTGGGTTCTCACAACCATATTCTTTCAAATTTTTATATCTAATTGTTAGTGTGTCCAGTTTTTATGTTTGGTTTGATTTTTCATGTATTTGGTCACTCCTATATATAAAGGGGGTGACTCTTGGTTAACAATAATGTCTCCCGACTTGCAACGTGGTATCAGAGCCAAAAGAATCTTAATCACCCTCGCCCAGTCGTCCTCCTCTTCCGTCGCCCGCCCGTCCTAGATCTTCAATCGCCCCGCTCTCCCATCACTTCTACCAGTCACTCCTTCCCTCGGTGGCTCAGTGGCGACTCCTTCAGCCTCCGCAGCGCGTCGCAGAGTGAGTGTCGCAGCTTCCATCGTTCAGTGTCGCAGAGGCAGCGCCCGCTTCTTCCTCTTCTGATCAGCGACCCGCACAACTTCCACACAGTTTCCACACAACACTTCTCCTTCCGCCTCCTCCTGTTCCTTCCGCTTTCGCCATCAGTCTTCTTCCGGGCATAGGAACTATGCGACATAAAGGATCCTCTTCTGGGCATCTAGTGTCTATTTTGCATGAGGGGATGAACCCTCCATTGCTCTTATCCTTGTGTACTTGGCTTGGCTTCTTCGTCGGGATCATCTGAGTTCCACTTTCTATGAGAAACTACTAGAGCTGCGCCCCTCTCTTCCCGCTGGATTGTTCTCAAGGTTTTTATCCTCAGGTTACTATGGAAGGGAGTGTTAATTCTTCAAACATGTCCTCCAGTGGGCATATTGATTCCACCCCGATGTCGACATTGGGCTCCAGCCGTGCTCTCCATGACCATGGGTCTCCTCAAATTACTACCATGAAATTTGATGGCGCAAATTATCTCTTGTGAGCTCATTCCATTACTTTTGCCCCGAAGAGCCGCCATATGTTTGGATATGTTACCGACACTACGAAGGCTCCTGCTCAAACTTCTCTTGAGTGGTCTCAATGGGAGTCGAAAAACTCTCTTGTGATGTCATGGCTACTCAATTCCATGCAGGAGTGCATAGCTCAAAATTACTTGTTCCTGGACACTGTCGTAGATATTTGGAAGCGAGTTTGGGTTACTTATTCCTGTTGTGGCAATGCTGCACAAATTTTTCAACTATGCCGGCGGATGTTTCTCTCGAGGCAAGGTGATCGTCCTCCTTCCTCCTATTACTTGGAGTTTACTCAGCTCTACCAAGAGTATGATCACTTCGATGCTCTCACATTTGTCTTCTCTGAAGATGAAGTAATAGTTCTGGCTCAAGAAGAACGCAACCAAATCTTCGAGTTTCTCCATGGCCTGCATCGAGATTTTGATCATATTAGTGTCCAGATTCTTGGACGGTCTACTCTTCCCTCCCTTCCAGAAGTTTATAGTCTTGTTCAGCAAGAATTTGCTCGCCGATAAGCTGACTCCGCCTCGGAGACTCTGTCCTTGCGGCTCACTTCAGCCCTGGTGGTCATCCCTCTCATGAATACAGGCCCCGCTCTGGCGAGAAGGATCATCTGATGTGTGATTGTTGTGGAAGGTCCATCGTACCAGGGACACTTGTTTCAAGCTGCATGGTTTCCCTCATTCTAGGTGGGTCCTGCTTCTCGTGGTGGCTCTGACAATGGTCACTCTCAAGGTCGTCCTACTCTGCCCCGCTCAGCTCAGCTCTCAGAAGCTTCAGAAGATATTCCTCTTGCTGCTACTTCTGCTCTCTCTTCAAACAAGATTCTTGTCTTCCAACGTCTGATGCATGGCCAACCTTCCGAGCCCTCTACTTCATCCTCATCCTATGCCCACCAGGGGCCCCCATGTGCTCATTCTGCTACAAGCCACTCCTCCACCTAGTGGATCATCGACAGCGGAGTCATCGATCATATGACTAGCTCTGCTTCAGGTTTTGTTTCCTACTGTCCTCTGCCTGGTCGTGACGATTATTGTTGATGGTTTTTCCTCCATCGCGGGGAAAGAAACCATTCCCTACTCTTCCCTCACTCTCTCGTACATTCTTCATGTTCCTATGTTTACTTGAAATCTTTTATTTATTAGTCACTTGACTAATTCTATGAACTGTTTTGTGACTTTTTCTCCTCTTCTTGTATCTTTCAAGACCTGAAGACGGAGAAGGTGATTGGCTCTGGTAGCATATGTGATGGACTGTATCTGTTTGACCACTCCAGCTCGGCTCCTCCTCGTGCTCGTCATGTGGCTTTGCCTTCTGATTTGGATTCCTGACACTGTCGCCTAGGACATCTCTCTATTACCTGCTACGTCGAACTATGTGTTTAACAATTTTACTTATAACGTGTGTGAACAAAGAAAGCACAAACTAGCATCTCTTTCTCATATGTCCCCTCCTAGTGACACTCCTTTTGTGGATATTCATTCTGATGGATCTTCCCCGCTTGCTTATATTTTGTATTGTAAATGGGTTATTGCGTTTATAGATTGTTTTTCTCGTTACACTTGGGTGTAACTAATAAAAACCAAATCTGAAGCTTTTTCTCTGTTTCAGCGGTTTCATAAGATGATCGTCACTCAGTTCAATGACACTGTTAAAGTGCTGCAAAATGAAAATGATCAAGAGTTCATTGACACTTGGGGTCGTTGAGTGTAAGAATCAACACTTACTAGAGGTTTCTTGATGCCTCTTACTTAAAATGTACCTTCCCAAATATTACTGGGGGATGATGTTCTTACAGTTGCGCATCTTATTAATCGCTTGCCTACACATATCCTTCACCACAAAACCTTATTGCAAGATCTCAATATTACTCCTAGTGAGATTCCTCCAAGTATCTTTGGGTGTGCGTGTTTTGTCCACGTGCACCACACCTTCAAGCTTGATCCCTGTGCGTTTCGATGTGTTTTCATTGGCTACTCTCCTGCCCAAAAAGAGTACAAGTGTTTTCATCCCGTGAAACGAAAGACTTTCGTCTCCATGGATTGGCATGTTCCATGAATTCGCGTCTTATTGTGGGAGATCACTTCAGGGGGAGTCTGGTACCATGGAAATGAGCACTCCCTCTATTCATCTACCTATTTCTCCTCTATATCAGACTGTTCTTCATTCTGGTGTTCTACCTCCAGTATCCCCCCCCCACCCGCCCTACTCCTCCTTTGCAAGATTATACTCGTCGACGAAGGGGCACAAACAATCAGATCTCACACACCATACCATTGTCAACACCTGATTCGTCTACTGGTCTCCAAGATAACTGTGCTTCCATTCGTCACCCCTTGTCTCATTGTGACTTATGACACTTTGTCATCCTTGCATAGTCTTTCATATCCATCCCTTCCTTGTGGCAAGAAGCTCTGGGGCACCAAAAGTGAAAAGAAGCTATATTGGAAGAGATGATGGCTCTTGAGAAGAATTGCACGTGAGATCTTGTTTATCTTCCTCAAGGAAAGACCGTGGTTCTGTGTAAATGGATTTTTTTGGTGAAAAAAAACTCTCAAGGTCCTGTGATCGTTACAACTTACAAGCCTAGGTTGGTGGCCAGAAGGTAAACCCAGACATCTAGAATTGACTATCAGGAAACCTTTGCTCTCATAGCAAAGATGAATTCCATTAGAACTTTTGCCCTCTTGTGCAGCATGCAAAGGGCGGAGTCTCGGCCAGTTTACATGAAAAATGTCTTCCTCCATGTGGATTTGGAGGAGGAAGTTTATATGTTTCTGCCCCCGGGTCTTGCCTCTGAGGGAAAGGTATGCAGACTGAAGAAGGCTTTATACGACCTTCAACAATCTCTGAGGGCTTGGTTTGGAAGGTCCCAAAGAGCCATGATGACATTTGGGTATACTCTGAGCAATGCCGATCATACCCTGTTTGTAAAATGCAGGTAAGGAAAACTAACTGCGTTGATTGTCTATTTGGATGACATTGTCATAATTGGGGATGACATGGAGGATATCAAAAATCCGAAGACAAGACTGGCTAGTGAATTTAAGGTAAAGGATCTAGCGAACCTCAAATACTTCCTTGGTATTGAAGTTGCAAGATCCAAACACGACATCTTTATCTTCCAGAAGAAGTACATCCTAGACTTGCTGGAAATAACAAGAATAAGTGGGTGTAGACCTGCAGACACCCCGATTGAAGTCAACCATAGATTAGGGAGCGATGGTGGAAAAGTTGTTACAGATGTCAATGGTTTTCAACGGCTTGTAGGGAGACTCATCTACCTATCTCATACTCGCCCACATATCTCTTAGGTAGTTGGAGTTATCAGTGAATACAGGTATTCTCCTAAATCTCATGCCTTGGATGTTACCCACCGGATTCTTTGGTATCTTAAAATCTCTCATGGGCGTGGCATCTTGTTTTCTCTCAACAAAGAATTAACCACTTAAGTATTCACAAATGCTGACTGGTAGGGGTCAGTTGAAGATCAGAGATCTACTTCTAGATATTGTACTCTGATTGGGGGAAATCTAGTAATGTGGAGAAGTAAAAAACAACAGGTGATTGTCAGGTCCAGTACCGAAGCTGAATTCAGAGCTATAGCCCATGGAATATGTGAAGGAATGCGAATTCAGAGCTATAGCCCATGGAATATGTGATTGTCTCATCTGATCAAAAGATGGCCGAAGTCCTCACTAAGGGGTTGAGTCTTAGAGCTTTTAGAAACATTATGTCCAGGTTGGGTTTGACGGACATCAAAAGCCCAACTTGAGGGAAAGTGTTAGTGTATGCTTGATTTAATTTTTCATGTATTTGGTCACTCCTATATATAAAAAGGTGACTCTTGGTTAATTATAATTTCTCCCAACTTCTAACACTAATATTTCACACAATTAGAAAGTGAATAGTACAACATAGTAGTATCATCAAGAATTTATATTCTATTTGAGATATTCTTTGTCAAGGTGTGTGAGAGCGTTGTGTATAGCCCCTAAAATATGTGGTAGAAATATCAACTATATGTTATGGTCATTTAGTGTCGCTATGGGTGGTTAAGATTTTATTTCTGCAATTGTGTTTTATTTACGTATTCATGTGTTTTATTTTTTGTTGGGCACTTTTATAATTTGTCTGAGTTTTGTATTTAAAAGGCCTTTAGGTTAGAATGAATGGAAGTAATGTTTGAATCATTTATAAATGTTAGAAAAGCCTACTTTAAGGCCCATCTAGGGGCTCATTCTTCCCTCTTCTCTCTCTCTCTCTCTCTCTCTCTCTCTCTCTCTCTCTCTCTCTCTTTGTATTAATCCCACATCTTGGATTGGGATTTCTCTCTTCCTTCTTCCCCTATATAAATGTATTCATACTTGTAATTATGTATTCAAGAAGAATATACAAGGTTGCAGCTTTCTCTACATGGTATCAGAGTCAGGTTCCTACTTGAGCGGCTTCCCCTTACTTAACCCGGCTTCCTGCGGACTGTATTCCTGTCCGCTCAGCTCCTCTCCTCCAGACCGCTCTCACTCTGCGGCATGTCTCTCACGCGACCTGGTACAGCTCGTTGCGGCCTGCTACTCTAGCTACCAGATCTTGCTCGCTGCGGCTTGCTGCTCTTGCGGTATGTTCCTTCTCGTTGCGACCTGCTTCTCTTGCGGCCTGATCTAACTCGCTGCGACCTGTCTTTCGCGAGCTGTCCGTTTCTATCCGATTGCCTCTACAGCTTGCCCCTCTCAGTCCACTTCTGTGTCATTGCCTCCTGCTGCTCTCTTTCTCCCGTGGATCCACATCCCCCCTGCTTCTTATAGCCTTTTTCTCCTCCAAAATCCGTGGGGCCACATTCTCTTTTATTCTCAGCTGTGTTCTGCGAACTCCCTTCCGTCGCGGCCTGTCTTCAGTCCGCGGCTTTGCCCTCTGCTACTGCCTGTCCGCGGACTGCCTTGCTCGCGACCTGTTCCAGCTCGCCGGCTCCTATCTTCTCCATCCGCTTGTCTCTCTTCTCGCGGTTAGCTTCTTATCTGTTCGCTGTTGGGATCCGTCTGACCGTGCGGGCTGTTCCTTTCTCACTTGCATCTTGGTCGCGGTCTCCAGCTCTTCTCCTCCCTGTCCGCACGACTTGTCTCTGCCCGCTGCAGACTTCTTCTCCCAGTCAGCCTCGCCTTTGGTCGCGGCCTCCTCCAGCCGCTTGTGTTTTCACACCTTGACCGGGCGGTCTCTGCTCTAGTCGCGCCAACTATCCTCTCTTGCGGATTGCTCTTATCCGCCGGACTCTCCTTCTCTTCTAGCGGTCTGCTCATGTCCGTTGCGGGCTGATTCCTGTGCTTTGACCGCTACTGTGTTCACCTAGACCGTGCGGTCTCTCTTTCTTTCCGCATCTGGGTCGCGATCTGCCTAATCGCTGGTGTGACCGCGCAGACTGGTTCTTCTCACTGTCGCCTGTTTTTTTCTTGCGGCGGCCTCCTTCCCGGTTTCTCCCATTGCCGCCTCTCAACCCGCTAAGGCTGTGGTTTCCTTGGCTCGGTCTCGTTCCTTATTCGACAGGTGTTTGCTTCTGTTGCGGTCTTCTCCTAACCGCACAGCCTGCTTGTTTCTATTCACTGCGACCTCTGTTCTTCCTGCGCCGGTCGTGGTTGTTTCTTGTCGCTGGTGCGTTGTCACCGTGTCTGTTGCGGACTACTCCTTGCAAAATGATGGGCTATCCTCCGGGCTCTGTGGTGTCTGTTTCCGATGATGGTACTTCCTGCCTTGCTCATAGCTCATCCTGGATTTTGGATTCTGGGGCCTCTCACCACATTACATCACGGAAACCATCGCAATATTTGCCCTCCGTGCATCCCCAGTTCATTATTGTTGCTAGTGGGGACACACTTCCCGTCTCTGGTGCTACAGATATTCGTCTCACTCCCTCCATTACTCTTCGCTCTGCTCTTCATGTTCCGGGCTCTCCGTTCAACCTTCTCTCTATTGGCCGACTCACTGCTGACCTCGATTGTGCTGTTATTTTTTCTTCTAACTCATGTGTTGTGCAGGATTGCAAGACGCAAACCAAGAATCCTGTCTTCCACGAACGCACAAAGCATATTGAAGTTGACTGTCACTTCATCCGAGAAAAGGTACAGGCAAAGAAGATAAATTTAGAGCATGTTCCTGCTACAAGCCAAGTTGCTGACATCCTGACTAAAGCTCTCTCCCGACCTATATACTACCAGTTTTTATCCAAGCTTGGTGCCTACGACTTGTACGCTCCAGCTTGCGGGGGAGTGTCAGAAAAGCCTACTTTAAGGCCCATCTAGGGCCCTTCTTCCTCTCTCTCTCTTCTTCCCTCCTCTCTCTCTCTCTCTCTCTCTCTCTCTCTCTCTCTCTATTTGTATTAATCCCACATCTTGGATTGGGATTTCTCTCTTCCTTCTTCCCCTATATAAATGTATTCATACTTGTAATTATGTATTCAAGAAGAATATACAAGGTTGCAGCTTTCTCTACAATAAACAGTTAGAAATCTGGCACTTTCTCCTACCTAGCACCCACAGTATGCACCCAACATTCCTTGCTCCATAGTATCCCTATTAGAACTTCATCCTCCAATCAAGCTAGGGTCTCAATAGTCAATACCAAGTTACGATCTAGAACTGTAACACTACAGAGGATTACAATTTGTGGCTTAAAGGAGTTTAAGCTGTAAAGGGCCAAGTTTAGGACCCTCTTTGGTTCCATTCTCTCCAAGAAATGTATCAAAGCAGAGAACATGACAAGAACAAGCTGTTCATGTTATTCATAAGAAGCCGTGGTTTCTTCTATCGTGGTCAAGCAACATTCAAGGGTGAGTGACTCCATAAACAACTTCTCAAGTGATATTGTCTATTAGATTTTCTTCATTTATAATCTCAAGCACATTTAACACAGTATGAATCTATAGGTGACGAATAAAGCTACGATGAATGTGAATAGAGCTACAACCAATCCTAGAATGACGTGAAAGAAATCACGCAATCCAACGAATAGTATATCAACTGATGTAGAGCAGGATACGTGGGTGTGCAACTAGCAGGCAACCCTAAGTGAGGTGGGGGAAAATAACTCCCCTATTCTTAGATGTTAATATGGTATATTGATGTAGGCCGAGAGGGACAAGTCAAATTTTTTTGCGCGCAAATCACGTTTGACATTTAAACTTTGATAAAGCCGTTAGTTTTTATTTGAGATTGAACTCTTAAGCATTTTGCGAGTTGAACTGTGGCAAGATTCGTACATCCACAAACAATAATTTTTGAGTAATAGTAATAAAAAAGAATTGCAAACGTTGAGGTAAGCTTATATTTATTTAGTTAAATCGCATAAAATTAAGGAGCAAGGAAACAACAACGATACGCAGAGGAAACAGTGGTCCATTCCAAAATCCGTTCGTGCAGAGGTTGAACAATAGTCAGTCGTAGGTTCACAGAAGAAAATGGCTATAGATGACGTCAACCGACAGTGGTGGCCTCAGATGGGTTGTCGGAGTGGAGAGGCAAGGTCGACGATGACCGGGTAGCTGGTGGCAGGCATTGTCCGGGATCGTCAGCATGGTGGTGACCCGTCAGCGCTTTCGGGCGGCACACAACCGAGAGGCCCTCATCGGGAGATTTCCTGGTGGTCTTCCTGATCCTCTGCGTCGTGGGAGCAGTTACCGATGGCTAGTATGCTTCAGCAGAGAGAAGAGCAGGGAAGGCGGTGGAGCAAGGAAAACTGTTGCCGGTATTACAGAGAGAACAAAGACTTTCGTTCCTTTGTGTACCCGGTTCCAATTTTCTCAGTAGCTGTATAAATAATTGACGAGGCTGGCTGTATAAATGTTGCCAAATATTTATTCCCAATTACTTATTTCCATTGATTTATTGCATGATTTATATTTAATGGCCTGATTTATTTCTTTCCAATTAATGATCTTCTGAATGTGGTTTTTATATAAATCTCTTTATGATGAATAACTTGGGTATCTTTTGAATTTGTCATATTTAAATTTATGTGTCCTTAAATATGTTAAACCTATCTTTTCTGACTTAACTACCTAAAATTATTGGACTTTTTATTCAAGGTCTCATCAGGTGGTTAAATCGGTGAGCCAAAAAATTCAAACACAAGCTGTTGTAAGGGAAAAGAAATACATAACATAAAATAAATAAATAATAAAAGATATAAAAGGCGTGATGATATCATGCACCTTTAGATGTGATGGAGAATGCATCATATATGTAGCATGCAAACGGGCACGACACAGAGACCCAAAATAACAAAAACAACACTCAAGCCTTTATCACATTATAGTGGGGCTGGTAATATGGATCCTTTGTTGTCATTGTGCCTTATCTTTAGTCATAATCTCACTAATGAGCAATGTCTAAGTACATCATGTCTTTCCTTTTAGTTTCATTACAAGTCTTTATTGGTCAACCCCTCCCCCGTTTAACATGTCTAGTGACTAAACTCTCACAACGCCTAACAGGTGCCTCTAATGCAAGGTTGTCATGATCGAGATCCTAGATGAGATCATTTTGATTTTTGAGGTAGGATCGGATCGGATAATATGGTTGGTTCGATGATCGCTTTATAAAATCAGGATCGATTTATAAAATATGGATCGTAGGATCGTAAGAGCCTAGGATCCAGATCGTGATCCTGACAACCATGCTCTAATGATCTCCTTTGTACATGTCCAAACCATCTTAGTTAAGCTTTTCGCATCTTCTCTACAATTGGTGCCACTCCTATCTTTTTCCAGATACATTCATTCCTAATTTTATTCAGTCTCGTGTGTCCACAGTGCACACATCCACCCAAGCATTCCCATCTCCAAAACTCCCATTTTTTGCTCATATACACAATTCACTGCCCAACACTCAGAATCATAGAGCATCATTGGTCTAATTGCATTACGGTAAAACTTGTCTTTAAGTTTTGATGGTACTTTACGATCACATAAGATCCCTGCGCACCTCTCCACTTAAACCAACCTACTTGAATTCTATGAATCACATCTTTATGAACACCTCCATCCTTTTGACCTATCGATACAAGATATTTAAAGTACTCACTGCAAGAAATATCTTGATCACAACTTAATAATGAAATCATTTGTCCTTCTTGCAATTCTAAATACAAGCTTCATATACTCTGTCTTTGCCCTGCTCAACCTAAAACCCTTCTTTTCTAAATTGTCTCGCCAAGATTCAAATTTTGCATTTATACCGTCGCGCATCTCATCGACCAAAACGATATCATCCACAAATAATAAACACTAATGTATTGTTTGTTGGATATGTCCGGCGAGCTCATCTAAGATAAGGGTACAGAAATAAGAGCTTAAAACTGAATCTTGATGTAAGCGAACAGTGATAGGAAATTCCTATGTTAATCCTTCAGATGTCCTCACCTTCGTCACTGAATTTGTATATATCTTTGATTATGTTACTGTATGATAACATTTACACCTTTCTTTTTTAAGTCTCTCCATAAAAACTCTCTGGGAAACATATCATAAGCCTACTCATGATCGATAAACAACATATGCAAATCTTGTTTTCTTTCTCGATAGTTGTCAATGTGTCTCCTCAAGAGATGTATATCTTCAATGTTCGATCGCTCTGGCATGAATCCAAATTGATTCTCCAAGATGCTAGTTTCTCGTTTTACTCTTATCTCTATTATTCGTTCCCATAATTTGATAGTATGACTCATTAATTTAATTTTCTTTGAGGGAAAATTCATGGCCAATGTGAGAAGTTGTGATGTGCGTGGAAATTGTCAAGATGTGTGAGACTATTGACTTCAATCACACATCAGCTTGGAGAAAATATATTCACATAAAAATATGAGGTGATTGATCCTCTCCCATAAGATTTAAGTTTTTTTAGTTGAAAAAGGATTTGATCACTAGGATATTAGGCCGATCTTTTTAGTTGAAAATGGATTTGAATATTTGATCACTGGTGTTCATTCTATACTCACAAGTCGCAATCATTCTTAATAATTCAGATAGGAAGGAGATTTTATTCAACCAACAGCAGTGCATCGCATGGCAACAACAGCAACGTGCGTGCATCAAGAACAACCGTTAATGAGAAAAGTGCAGGAGCATTCATGAACAAGAGCAATACCCTCCTGACAATGGCATGAGTATCATTTGCAAGGCGAGGATCCACTTCCGTTGACACTCGACCAGGGACCAGACTCGTCAGCTCACCACCAACATTAACCAAAGCCTGCGAAACAATAATCAACTATTTCCAGATCAAAGGCAACTAATACCATACAAATCTCCAAATCCGATTACAGCACTGACCTTGTTGTAAATGCAGGAAAGTTTTTCGTCCGGGTTCTCTCGATCAAAGCATTCAGCATCTGCCAATGCCCTCTCTATAGAACTCTGAAACGCATCACTTTTGTTGTAAATTTCTTTTCGGATATTCCAATCTCCGGTCAGACTACATGGAAGCATTCATCTCAACTCTTACCTTGAACTTGGTGCTCGGAAGGCTGGTTATACCTAAGAGGAGTGAAGAACTTACGGTGGCGGCAGTTGGGGGAAACCTAAGTACACATGCAGAACAAGAAGTTAGTTGAATTAGTAAAATAAATGTTACGGATTGAAGGAAATCCAACCTCTCGAAGTCATCGAAGATAACAGTGTCGGGAACGATCTCGCTCAAGCTCGACACAGCGTCGAACTCGGTGCTGGGATCTGATTTGGAGGCACGAAATCAGATAGAATTGAATCGAAATAAATGGAAGGATAAAGGAATTTAAAAACAAATTCCTACAAACATCAACGCCGGATGAGACGAAGATGCCCGGAAACATTCGCTGCGTTATTAGTGCTGTATGACGGGGTAGCCATCGGTCAAGAGCACGAGAAGAAGGCAGGCGGAAGGGAAAACAGGAAGAAGATGAAGAAGACGAGCGAAGCGGGATTATCGACATTTTCAGATCCAAGTAGAGCCAACGTTGTTGCCCTTCCTCTTTGGAAGCCAAATGCGAAGTGCTACTGCGGACTGCGCTAAATCTAAAAAAACATCCGAACTGGTGAACCCGTCCGATTGAAATCAATTCATACCGTGAAATGAATCCCCTCCCTCCTTTAAGTGAAATGGAGAGGATCTGATTTATTCTTTGAAGTTGAAGATGGTTAAATACAGTCCAATAATTGCTGCATGGGTGTGATATATTGGTAGCCAAAATTGTTAAAAGAGTAACGTTACAAGCAGTTAAACTCACTATTGGCTTCTAAAATAAAATCTAAAATGACTCAATTTACTAAACAAATATTTTCGTACATGTTATGCTTGTGTTAGTTGCTTTCGGGCAGTCTTCGTCTGCCTGCGCACGGGCTATCCCGTGCTTGATGCTCTGGGAGGTCTTCGCCTGCTTCCACGCAATCCAGCAGCTTGACGTCGTACCCGTCACTCGCGGCCCCTTGAAGCCCTATAGTTGTTTTATTTTGCATACGCGCTCCGGGGGGCTGCAAGTGGTGGGTGCGGCGTCGAGCTGGTGAATTGGGTGGAAGCGGGCCAAGCCTGCATTTATGTAACTGAAGGCCGCCCGGAGCATCAAGTACGGGCGAAGTCCTTGCGGAGACAGACGAATCTGGCATGGAGGAGGCCTAAGGACACATGAGAGAATCAAGCATAGGCGTGGCTGCGAAAATGCTCTTTATCTTTTAATTTTAATTATTTTATAAGTATTATTTATTTATTTTCATTTATTATTTGTTTTAATTTATTTATTTTATTTTAAATTTATTATTATTTTTTATTTAAAATTTTAATTTGTATAACACATGACGGTGGAGGCCACCACCAACGGAGGAGATGGCGGGAGCCTGACTAGAACCCACCGACGGGGTCATTGGACGTCGACAACCCCGACGGGGGTAGCCGGAGGCAGTCCGGCGAGGCAACCGCCGGCGGTGGCCCTGCCTGACCCCTCCGGCCTACCCCCGTCGGGGTCGTAGGCGTCCGACGACCCGTAGGTGTGGTTCTCTCAAGCCGAAGCTGGCTCCGCCGGCGGTGGTGGCCTCAAAACCTTCAAAAAAAAAGAGCGTCAGGCGGTCATGGTCTGGGCCACCACCGGTGGTGACCCTACCGAACCGCCTCTTGTCTACCCCACCGGGATCACCGGTGTCCGGCAACCCCATCGGTGGAGCTCTCTCAGGCCGCCACCGGCTCCGCTGGCGGCCGTGGCGCCATTTTTTTTTATATATATATAAAGGAACGACGACGTTGGGTGGTAAAATTTGAAGATCCAAAGTAATGGAGAGACGAGCAGCACTTTAGCAACGCAAACTTTCCTTTTATATAAGTATAAATATAATCGCAGCCCAAAATAAAATCATTGTTTCTCTCATCTAGCGCTTCCCCTTGACATTTCCCTCCGCCTCTCCCTCGACCTTTCTCATCTGGTGCCAAAGCTTCCAAGCTCCAACTATGCTTCAAATTTGAGAAATAGTACCTGAACCACCAGTTGGCCTTTCAAATTGTTGAAATCCGGTTATCAGTTCAATGAAGTTCGGACTACTAGAGAACAATTTAAGTTACTTAGGCTTCATTTGTTTTAGCGGTGGCGGGTCGATCCGGCGGGTGGAAACGGAGAGTTCGAACCGGAGGGGGGAGGTGGCTGCTCCAAACGGAGCATTTTAGGGCGTTTCTCAAGACGGGCTGGTGAAAACAGAGCAAACGCCGCCGGAGGTTCATTTGTTTACCCTCCTTCCGGCGGCATTTGCCCAAAACAGAGTTACGAAATGCTCAAACAAATAGAGTCTTAGCTCTTCGTCAGGTACATAAGACGGGTCTATTCAAGCTCAGAGTCAGCCCCTACTTAGTAGAAGATTATCTACTCTTAGACTCGGTGAGCTGCAGTAAGAAGGTCTCAACACTCACCCGGAAGCGCGTCTCGCGTCTTCCCCTCCCAAACCCAAAGGCTGAGCTTGGAACCTTGGATGGCACGGAGCAAGAGCTCTTAAAATCCGGAGCTCAAGGAGGTCGGGTCTACTTTTCCAAGGTGCTTTGAGAGTCTATTTATAGCCAAACTCTAAACAAGGGGCAAAACCGTCTTTCTGGGCTATAATAGCTGCCTCTGCCTTTTCATTTTTGTTATCGGCACACCTGATTGGTCTGTGAATATTGGAATCTCGTTGTTTGAGGTAGATATGGGTAGACCATGATAGTCTGCAATTAGTTGAGCAATCAATCTGTAGGTTTCCCTGTTGGGGCGAATTCTCTGGTTGTAAGAGTCAAGGACTTGTCGGGCTGGAATTCGATGGTCCCCAGATGCACCTCGGCGTGAGGCCGGCTAGACTGGTTTTGCCTAGGGCTTGTCAGTTGCGTCGTCTCCCGGTATGGTGAGGTCGTCTCGCGGCTGGCTGGTGTTGCCGAGGCGTGGGGTCGCCTCGCTAGGGTCTGTTTGCCTGGCCTGGTTGAGCTAGACCTAGTCCCTTCATTGGGTGCGATTTGGGCTGAGGTCGCTAAATTGGGGTTGTACACGATCCCATCTTCTTTGCGAGCTCGCTAGAGATCGGAAAAAAATCATCCAACCCCGATTTAGCGAGTATCAGGTCGCCGTATGGTGGGCTGCAACATGATCCTTCCTTGTCTCTTTAAATATGAGGGGAAGGACACGACTTATAACGAAGTTCTTGTTTGACCTATTAGCTGCTTCCCTCGGCTCTAAATGGAATCGCCTGATGGGGACGATGTCGAGGCAGTGGGCCTGTTCAACCTGATCGACGGACCTCCTTCAAAGGCTCAGCGGGAACCGCGAGTCGATGGATCTGTCCATAAACGTTAACATCGAACCATTTTTGAAGTCTCTTGCTCTGATAGGCTTGGCTCCTTTCAAGGCACTCACGTAGTGTGCGCCCTCCCTAGGAACGGTTGTACCAAATGACAATGCGAGCCAACCTCCCCTGGATAGTCAACCTGCGACCAACGTGGTAAGTGATTTTGTCCCCTCTTGTGTTATTGATCCTTGACCTAATCGCGCCTCCTTCTGATTCAGTAGATCGCAAATGACACCTCTGTTGTGGTCACTCTAGAGACTTCAAAGGAAGGTGATGGCGTGAAGACAAAGAAGATAAAGCTTTTTAAATGGAAGAGACGACCTCATTTACTCTCACTTTGTGAGGGTTCTCACCTTTCCTAACTATACGGGGACCCCAAAAATGATCCTCCCCACTCCATAATGTCTCCTCTTCAGAGTTCATTAGACGAGCCCGCTTTGGTCCATCAGATTGACGTCATCCGCTCTGGGGCCCAGCTGCCACCGCCTCTATCAACCATTGTAGGGCCCGCAGTCTTGCCTTGCCACATCGAAGCTGGCAAGTCGAAGTGCCCCTGTATTGGTGGGAAATCATTAAAGATGGTGATGCCCCGCCTACTTGAGGGTGACACTGAATCTGTTCACGGTAACCCCCAGATTTTCTTATTGCCTTTCCAGATTCATTCTAACCTCCCCTCTGTAGGCACCGAGTTTCCCACTTCGCACGAGCTCTCTTCACTAGGAATACTACCCGAGTCAACTCCTCCCCGGGTGTCCAGCGCGCTTCACGAGCTAATGGTCGACCCTTGAGTGGACAACACCGATTTCTATTTGTGCCTTCTCAGGGAGTTCTCGGTTTACGACTCTGCCCTCACCACCACACCTCCTCAGGAGACTAGACAGGAGCTCAGTGAACTCCGGGATCGCATAGAGGTAGTGGAGAATTATAACGAGCAGTTAGAGGGCAACGAAGGGCTCTTTCTGCAAATGTTGGATGTTGAAGGAGGATATACAAATTGCAGACTTGTCAGCACTCCAATGAAGATTATATGCACAAGTTCGCTCAAGTCGCGAGTGTTATTAGCGAGGCGAGAAGGACGGAAGAACATATGTGTAAGGGATAGGAGCACCTTTGACGAGCCAAAGAACACTTTCACAAAGACAGAGGTATAATTTGGGCAGCTAGTTACCCCGCCCGCCCACGCGTGCGGGGACGAGGCCCACTCCAACGTGAGTAGGAGATTATGGCTTCACGCTCACCACACCAAAAATGTTGAAACTCGGTTATCTGTTCAACGAAGTTCGGACTAAGGGGGAACAATTCAAGTTATTTAGCCCGTCGTGAGGTACACAAAACAGGTCTATTCAAGCTCAGAGTCAGCCTATACTATGTAGAAGATTGCCTACTCTCAAACTTGATGAGCTATAGTGAGGAGGTCACGCCACTCACGCAAAAGCGCATCTCACGTCATCCCCTCTCAAACCAAAAGGCTGAGTTCGACACCTTGAATGACACGTAGCAAGAGCTCTCAAAATCCGGAGCTCGAGGAGGCTGGGTATGCTTCTTTGAGGTGCTTTGAGGGTCTATTTATAAGAAACTCTAAATCAGAGGAAAACCGTCTTTTTGGGCTACTAATAGTTGTCACTGCCTTTAGGTTTTTGTTATTTGCACCCCAAATTGGTATGCAGATAGCGAAATCTTGTTGTTTGAGGTAGATATGGGCAGGTCATGATGGTCTGCAAATAGTTGAATGGTCGATCTGTAGGTTTCCCTACTAGGGCGAGTTCTCCGGTAGTAAGAGTCGAGGACTCGTCGGGCTGGAACTCGCTACTCCTAGAATGCACCTCAACACGAGGTCGGCTAGGCTAGCTTCGCTTAGGGATCGATAAGCGTGTCGTCTCCTGGTATGGTGAGGTTGTCTCGCGGCTGCCTAGAGTCGGCAAAGCGTAGGGTCGCCTCGCTAGGGTCTGCTCACCTAAGGGGTTGTGGTAGGCGCCACACAATAGTTATCATATGGCAGTGCCTAGAGGTTTCCACACAAAGGATGTTGTGGTAGGCACTACACAGTAGTTATCGCGTAGTGGTAGCTACTATGTGGTGATATATATTGCATGGAGATTATCGCCCAAGGGGCATGATAGGCGCCGTGCAATAGCTACCGTGTGGCAGTAGCTATCTCGCATCGATAGGTGGTCTCGCGACGGTTGGCGTGCCAAGACAGTGTAGCAGGTGTCGTATAACTGTTTTTGGTAATTTCATCCACTATTAGCACTAAGTGGCCCCACTTCCTTTATTATGAGCACCCCTTGTAATGGAAGGGGTTTCACTATCTGCAGCCCCATTTTGATTTATAAACCTAAGGAGTACCCATCAATTGCCCCCAAATCCTCAGAGTCCACGCTCAGTGCCAGAGAAGTGGTAGGATTTTTCCAAGTCTATGATCCCTACGCCATGAGTGGAAGTGATGGTGGCGAGAAGTGCGGATGCAGCATTGCATCGTTACATGTATCGGTGCGGGAAACCTTCCTAAGGATGACTGTATTTACGTAGATGTTGTGGAATGAGTTATTTTCCTTGTATGTTATTCCATTGCATTTTGCATTGCTCTGCTTTTTTTTTGTGTTTATAGCCTTCTTTGATGGAGTCGGGAGTAGTGTTTTGATTTATGTGTGTCGGGCATTTACCTTTCTCACTGATTATGAGCTTGTTGATTGGTGTTAGCAATGAAGGTCATTGGTGTGATTGTAAGCATCCCACATGGAGGTGGTGGCATAATTGTGAGCAAACTGCCTAGAGAAAATTATTATAAATAAGTGCATTGCCCTGAGCTAATTACTATAAATATGAGCGCACTACCCAGAGGCATTTGATGTAAATGAGTGCACTGCCAGGAGATAGTTGCTGCAAACGAGCGTGTTGTCCGATGGTAGTTGCTGCAAATGAGCACACAACCAGAAGATAGTTGATGGAAATGAGCACGCTTTCAAGAGACAGTTGATGTAAACGAGCACACTGCCCAGAGGTAGTTACTACAAATGTGCACGCAACCCGGAGGCAGTTTCTGTAAATGAGCACGTTGCATAGAGCGTACTGCCTAGAGGCAGTTCCTCTAAGTTTGAGCGCACTACCCAAAGGCAATTGTTGGAAATGAGTGTGCTGTCCAAAGGTAGTTGTTACAAATGAGCGTGTTTCCTGGAGGCAGTTGCTAGAAATGAGCGTGCTTCCCAATGTTGGCAAGTGGGCATCAAGCGGAGCTTTAATTAGAATGTGAAAATTCCATTTTTGAAGGTTTTGACAAAAGTCAACCATAAGGTGAGTCCCCCATGTGGGTCGAGGTCAAGGTAGGTCCAAGTCGTCGAATGACTGACCAATATTGACGTGTTGAAGTAATATTGGTGTGTGCACACCTTTCGGTGCACCTTAAAGCTTGAAGGGGCCCGATTTGACCAATTTGACAAAGAGACGTCAGAATTGAGCATAACGAATTTCGTTGCTCTTATATTGATCATACAAATTCAATATAGCTTCCTGAGATCAATTTTGAGTTCGTATGCTTTATATACTAATTTATCGTCACCGTGGTGAGCAACTCAAAATTGTTATTTTCTCTAAATGATAGCAGATTGAAACAAAATGAATCTCATTGCACTCGTATTGACTATACAAATCCAACGCAACTGACAAAATTCAATTCGGAGCACATATGCTCAATATACAACATGAGTCACCTCCTAGCTCCTAGGGTACCCTATATGTGATCAGGTCATTTTTATTGGGTCATACAAGGTCCTAGTGGCCCAATAAAATTCGAGATGTTACACTCTCCTTGTCGCTTGTTATCCCTAGTGCACACGACAAAAATGAGCGACAGATTGAGTATAACGTTCGGGGGTTGTGTAACACCCCCAACCATCACATGGAATATAACAGAAGGTCCGGTCGGGGCCCCACGCCATATGCCACGAACAGTCAATAGAGTTACGTATTAATACCAAGATAACAGATTAGGAGCACGCATCCTAACTCAGAGCATTCTAGCGGAAGCTTTTAAAACAGTTATAAGAACCCAAAATACAAAAGCATGAATGTCCACTACAGCCACATAAGGAATGAAATAACATACACCAATCCTTTGGCCTTATGGCCTTACAATAGTTTGATCAATAAATGTGTCTTACACACTTCAGCATGCAGGCCGACCACACATGAACATAATAAAGTAAACATTTCGCGTTGACCTTCAAGGGCCAGCACAGCATCAAGGGCTTCAACCTGCTACTTGCCACTAGGCTCACCAGCTCCTGCATCCAAACAATCCACCGAATGGTGGTAAAAAAAGACAACGGTCAGTTAGAGCTGACCAAATTATAATGACCCCGCCCCTTAATCGGGGCGGCGGTGCTACTTCCCTGCATTTCATTAGTATAATCAAACATGATAGTGAAAGTACAATTTAAGCACACTTCACCACATGCGTAGACACGCACGACCACACACCCAGTGCTCTCAAGGCACATTCTCGGTGAACCCAGTCCACCACCGCCCCCAGGACGGCAACATCGTGAGCATTTTAGTCTTTTCGGCCGAAGCCTAAGACCCTCCATCTATGCCAACGATAAGTGTCATGTACCTTAGGTCTCTTTAACCGAACCACATAGAGCGGGTACGTTTTCACTCAACTCGTTGCTCATACCGTCATGTCAATTTAAGCCATAGGCGCGGGTCAAGCTTCCCCGAGTCCCAAATCGATCATATAATTTTACATAACTCAGTTATGTGCAAGTTGGCTCCCAGGCCACCAAGATGGCAAAACCACGCATCTGTCCAGTTTTTCGGGTGCACCTTGGAGTTAGTCCCAAAGGCTTTCTGTTGCAATCTACCACGTAGAAAACCCGAAAAACAAACGGCACGTAGTCTTCTCCAGCAATACATGCATAATGAAAACATCACCAATCCAGACCAACAAGTCTGGATAGGCTTCACACACCTGCCTACGTCCGTAATTCGATTCCGGACTCTATATGCAAAACTACGAGGATAAACCATATCTACCCGAAGGAACACCTCGCACTCACCGCCCACTCGCGAGAGAGAGTTTCCTATGCAAAAAGGAAGATGACTTCACAAGTCCAAGTAGAGAATCGTTACCCTAGAGGTTTGCTTCGGCGCCATGAAAAACTAGCCAGATGAAAAGCCCCGCAACGGACTCGCCTCCGCGGATCTGGACTCAGCTCTCGATTCGGAGCTCCGAAGCTCCAACAATGGCCATAATCCTCCTTCTTCTTCTCCATTTTCTCTCACCTCTTTCTAACTCTTAGAAAGAGAAATGGCCAAATGGATTGAGGGCTAAACCCTCATTTCCCGGCTATATACCAACAGGAGGGATTCTGGGCCGTCGGATCACTCCAAAATGAAACGAACGGCCTAGATTGACCTTTAAAATCATCTGCATGGGGCCGCATACGGCTTGTGACATGCCCGTGTCACAAG
Organism: Platanthera guangdongensis; assembly: GCA_039583875.1. NCBI lineage: Eukaryota > Viridiplantae > Streptophyta > Magnoliopsida > Asparagales > Orchidaceae > Platanthera > Platanthera guangdongensis. The sequence goes on along the minus strand of CM077163.1, from coordinate 219,815,874 downwards.
CCGTGTCTCACATTCGTACAAGAATTCGTCGATCTCCGAATCAGGACACGGTCTCTAACACACCCGTGTCAACCCTGGACACGCCCGTGTCACATGTCGTGTGCCTCAATCGACACTGAAACTGTCACGCCCGAACAGGACACGGCTTTGGACACGCATGTGTCCCAGGGCGTGTTGCTCACTCGACACAGCCCGGCGAACACAGCAGGACGCGGCTTTGGACACGCCCGTGTCCGCCCTGGACACGCCCGTGTCCGCCCTGGACACGCCCGTGTCCCAGGCCGTGTTCAACACTCGATAAAACTCAGCCAATTCTAGAAAAGTACACGGCTCTGGACACACCCGTGTCACAGGCCGTGTGAAACCATAATGGCTCCAAAGCTCTCAAAAACACTACCCATTCATATTCGAGTTTTTGGGGCGTTACAGGTTGACGAGCAAAGGGAGCGTCGTCAGGTCTGGGAAATATTGCAAAGGCCATGGAGCTGTCGTGCGAGGCACCGCAGGGACCCCGATGCACTGTCGCACGTGGCACTGGGGGCTCTGTTCATTGTTGCAGTTAGCCATAGGGGCAGAGCCCCATGCCTATCATTCGTACACACACACTTATACATATAAATAATATGATTACAACAATATATATTATTATTACGAGTGACAGTGCACTGGGTTCCCGTACCCCGCACAACAGTACTCTCACCCTCTCCTTCTCCCATCCGCACCCCCAGTCTAGTCACACGTTTGGCCTCTCGCTCGAAAAAAATGCATGCAACCTATAAATCTATAAGATTATTTTAATCAAACACTATTGATGGGGTCGTGCCCAATTTATACACAAACCGGGTTGCACATAGCCAAAACATCCACTCCCCTCACTAGCGAATTGGGGGGGGGGTATGATTCAAACCACTTTGTGTGTGATCACTGTGTCCGATCCACGCTATGACCATCACACACCAGATCGCAACCACCACACACGGGATCTTAACTCCCTCGTGCGGGATCGCCGACCACTGCTAGGGATCCAGCACGCCGGCAGCCCCTTTTCTCTCCGGTCGCCTGCAACAAGGTCGGTCGGGGAGGCGTCGACCCCTGACGGGTTGGCTGTCACTTTTCTCCCCGACCGCCTACGATAAGGCCGGCCGGGGAGGCGCCAACCCCTAAGGGGCTGACCGCCCCTTTCTCCCTGGCCACCTACGACAAGGTCGGTAGAGGAGGCGCTGGCCCCCAAGGGACCGGCCGCCTCGCCCTCCGGTCGCCCGCCATTTGGGCGGCCGAGGAGTTGCCCGGCCTCCTAGGGTCGGCCGCCCCCTTTGGCTGGTCAGCAGGAGGCCGGCCGGGGGCTTTGGCCAGCCCCAAGGGGGCAGCCGCCCCCTCCGGCGCCCCCGTAGGGGGCCTCCGCCGCCTGTAACTGCCCCCCAAGTGGGCAGTTGGGGTGGTTACCATACTTAAACCACCCCTGTTGCCCATTGGGTCGTTCCCAAGTTCGGGCAGGCGTATTTTGTTTCGTGCAGTGGTTAGTAAGGGAAATTACCAGGTCGCCCATCTTGAAGCCTATAAGTAGACCATGTTCCTTCTCTTTTATCGAACTTGGAAGGACGGATCTCTATGAATCTCTTTCTCTCTCTTCTTTTTTCTCTCTTATTTTCTATCTCTCTCTCTACAGGTCCTCCGCTGTAACATACCGACTTTTATTGGGCCACCAGAGCCCTAGTGGGCCCAAAAAAAGTTGCTTGAACCCTACCCATGACCCGGTGGGAGATAACCCTAGGCGGGAAATAGAGTTAGAGAACTCCGAATTGAGTTCTATCAGTTTCTGTTACCTCGTATAGTCGATACGAGTGCATCGGAACTCGTTCAGTTGGTCCCCGAGGTCATATAGTGGATGTGATCATTCCTCGTAAAACGCAACGAGAGCGAGATTTTGGATAACGAGCTAGAGAACTCCGAATTAAGTTTTGTCGATTCCTGTGACCTCATATAACCTAGATAGGTGCACGGAACCCGTCGCGTCACAATCTGAGATCTAACGACAGTTTTAGACACTTCGACCGTTTTAGCGCACTACGACGCGCAAATTTTGGACTTTCGTCAAACAGACTCTGATTCAACGTCAGTCAGTGGCGTTGGACTCGTGTGGTCAATACGAAGTTAACGGAAGTCGTCCCCGTCAATTTCGATGACAATTGGTCAACTCGTGGTCAAATCAAGCATAGTCATGCACCAAAAAGCGTGTGCACACCAATTGTGACACGACACCCGAACTTTTACCCGACCCCGATGACTTGGACCCACTTTGACTTTGACCAACAAGGGGGACCCACCTTGGGGTTGACTTGGTCAAACACCCCCTCCCCTAAAACCCATTTTTTTTGGATTTTTCTCCGTGTAGGGGCCCACCTCCTCTCCAAGGGAGGATAGCCCTTGCCCCCCTCACTCTTCTTTGGGCCCCAAACCAGCAAACAACCACTAGGAGTGGAGGCCCACCCTACCCCTCCTCTCCTCTCTTTCCCCCTCTCTTATTCAAAAGGCCCAAGCCCATAAGGGCTTAATCATCTTTTCCCCACATGGGGGAAAAGATGGGGCCTCCAGCTGTCCTTGGATAGCTGGAGGGTGGGGATTAATCCCTCCCTAAGGAAGGATTAATCCCACCTTGGCTAGGGGAGGAGATCCCCCCTCCCCAAGCCTATAAAAGGCCCCCCTCCCCTCTTTCCCCCTCAAGCCTCTAAGCAAGCTTCCCCACTCCTACCCCCCACTAATGCCGGAGCCCAGGTGCCCGGAAAAGGCAAGTCGAGGCCTCCCTCCCCCTCCACCACCACCACCACCTTGGCATGGACGACCATGCCGGCCCCTCCCGAGCCCACCAGACCCTGGTGGAACCTCTCTCCCTCCCCTTTCACCAATCTGGACGTGTTGCATTTCACTCTCGACAGCGGGAGCGCCGCCGGTACCACCCGAGCCATGTTCCAGGCCGGGTGGTGCCCAGGGAGGAAGGCTCCTCCCCCAGCACCGGTGGTGGCGCTGGGGGAGTGTTATACCACTTGGGGTGGGGACCCCCAGCGGCGGAGAGCGGCAGTGCCGCCAGAAAATGTGGTTCCGGCGGCACCCACAAAAAAAACAGAGCAAGCACTGTTAGAGCTAGCGGCATCGGCCGGCGAAGCATGGCCGCCGGGCCACCGCCGGCAAGAAGCCCGACCCCCTGCACGTCGGTCAGGGGTGGGTTGGTAGACGGCCAACTGCCCGAGGAGCGGGGGTGGCGCGGGGGTGTCGGGAGCACGACCACCGCCACCCCAGGCTCTCGGGTTGAGATTTCCGGTGGCGGTCGGCGGTGACAGGCCGCCGGACCACCAACTAGAGGGTCGCCGGCCCCCGACAAGTCGATCGGGGCCAGCGACAGCGGCTGGTGGAGGCTGGCCGGCGGTGGTGGAGGCTGCCACCCTCCATACTGCCAGGAAGCAGCAACGACCGTTTGATCTCAAGATGAGATCAGACGGCCCTGATTATATTAATCCTCGCCCCTCCGCCTCAGCATCAGCACCCCACACAGCGGATCCGTTGCCGATCCGTTGTGGGGACAGAAGGACAAAACACGTCATGCGGCTCAATTTCAGCCACAGGATCAAGTTAATCTGCTATAGGCAGACCAAATCAAGGGGCAGAAACTTTGGAATTTGTTTGGGCCAAATCTAGGCCTCTACGAGAAAAGTGACCAATATGAAAAATGTTTCCCTTGATGAGGGCTACCTCCACAAAAATTTTGAGAATTTTGGAGTTGAATTAGTATTTTAAAAGTCAAAATAGAATTTGTTTGGCTAAATTAAAAGCCCAAAATACTTCGGAAAATTATAAAAAAAATTACTAGACTTATTTTAGGGCCTCCTAAGGGTTGTATCAAAATTTGGGATCATGAGGATAAGTTTTGATATTTTTCCTAAAATATTGGAAGCCTAGGGTCGCGCACGGATCATTTTTCCGCCCATTTTCCCTCGAAAGTGGAAATTGGAGCGTGCGACACCCCTTTATAATCAAATAAGTATTTTAATACATCTTCAGTCTCGTACATGTCGAGCTTATTTTAGTATTTCAGTACATCTCCAGTTTCATACCGGTCGAACTTATTTTACTATTTCAGTACATCTTCATTATCGTACTAGTCATGCTTACTTTAGTGCTTTCAATTCAGTACTACTCAAGTCCCGTAATGGTCAAGCTTACTTTAGAGCTTTCAATTCAGTACATCTCCAGTCTATTGATGGTCGAGCTTATTTTAGTATTTCAGAACTACCTCAGTCTCGTACTGGTCAAGCTTACTTTAGTGTTTTCAATTCAGTGCTACTACAGTCTCGTACTGGTCAAGTTTATTTTAGTGCTTTAAATTCAGTACATCGCTAGTCTAGTATTGGTCGAGCTTATTTTAGTATTTCGGAACTACTCCAGTCTCGTACTCGTCAAGCATACTTTAGTGCTTTCAATTCAGTACATCTCCAGTCACGTACTGGTCAAGCTTATTTTAGTACTTTCATTTCAGTACCACTCCAGTCTCGTACTGGTCACATTTCATTCCAGCACTTTAAATAAGCAGCTTAATCACCACACTTATTCTCATTGCAATTTACTATTATAATCTCGGGTCCTGCTTTGATGAGCAGTTGTCATTAAAATTGAGCCATATTTGGGGATAACCGGAGTTGAAGTAGTCCTACAGGTCTAGCCCCAAATATTGCGCTCCCATGCTCCTTGATGAATGTAGAACTAAGTGTCGACGCCCAAAGACTAAAGCCTAGTAGGGCAGGCTGACGTAGACCCTGTATATTTTATGTTTGCCCTTTTTTTTGATTGTTTGTAAATTGCTTGCAGTGAAATAGTGGCGGGTCAGTCCTGTAACACCCCGAAACTCAAAAGAGCGACGGGGGGCGTTTTGGGCCAGTTTTGGGTTCTGGCAGAAGACACACGGCCTGGGACACGGGCGTGTCCCAGGGCGTGTCAGGCTTGTGTCGACACTCAGCCGGCGAAGTCGACATTTTGCTGTCGACATTATGTCGAGACTAGGCACACGGCCTGCGACACGGGCGTGTCGCAGGGCGTGTCGACCCGTGTCGACACTCAGCCCGCGAAGTCGACACTCTGCGCTCGACGAAGTATCGAGATATGGCACACGGCCTGCGACACGGGCGTGTCGCAGGGCGTGTCGACCCGTGTCGACACTCGTCCCAGGGAGTCGATGAATTTTGCTCGACGATGTGTCGAGACAAGGCACACGGCCTATGACACGGGCGTGTCCAAGGCCGTGTCGTGAGGTCGACGAACTTCGCTCGACGAAGTGTCGAGTGTCGAGACCGTGTACACGGCCTGAAGCCCAGGCATGTTGAGGTAGACACGGGCAAGGACACGGGCGTGTCCAAGAACCCGTGTAGTTCTCGGGTTGTTTTCGGGATAAATCGATAGGGGTACACGGCCGGCCACACGGCTGTGTCAGTTGGAACACGGGCGTGTCGGCTCGAACACGGGCGTGTTCGATGCCCGCGTGATGTTCCAGGCACGTCGATTTTGACGGCGAATGAGGCACACGGCCCTGGACACGGGCGTGTGCCAGGCCGTGTTCGGTCCAGATTGGACATTTCAGTCCCGAATCAAAGCCGTTCGTTTCTTTAATTGGTGATCCAACGGCTGGGGGTTGTTCCTGATGAGATATACTCGGGATTGGGCCTTAGAAACCCTCACTTTTACATGAGTGGTTATCTTTCTAAAGCTTAGAGAGAGAGAGAGAGGAGAGCCAAGGAAGGAAGAAGCTAGATCCGACCATTGGAGGAGCTTCGAAGCTCCAAATCGTGAGCCGACTTCGGATCCACGGAGGCGAAGAGAGTGCGGTGCTTTTAATCTGCTTAATTTTCCATGGCACCAAAGAGAAGCGCTAGGGTAACGATCCACTTCTTGAGCATGTGTAGCTCTCCTTCTTTGCATAGGAAGCCCGCTCTCGCGAGTTTGCAGTGATTTGGAGGCGTTCCTTCGGGTAGATATGTAAAGTCCCCGTTGTTTAGAGTCCGTAAGAGAGAACGGACATAGGCATGATGTGTGAAGCCTATCCGGACATGTTGGTCTGGATCGGTGATGTTGCATTGCTTAATGCCGGAGAAGACTCCGTGCTATTGGTTGTTTTTCGGGTTTTCTACACGGTAGATTGCAACAGGGAGCCTTGGGGATTAACCCAAAGGTGCACCCGGAAAACTGGGCGGATGCGTGATCTTGCCAACTTGGTGGCCTGAGAGCCAACTTGAACATAACCGAGTTATGTGAATTGTGATGGAAATGGGACTCGGGAGAAGTTTGACCCGCGCAAATGGCTTAAATTGTCGTTGCGATGTGAGCACGGGTTAGATGGAACCGTACCCGTTCTATGTCGTTCGGTTAAAGAGACCTAAGGGTACGTGGCACTTGTCGTTGGCATAGATTAGGGTCTTCGGCGGTCTATGGCTTAAATTGTCGTGACCCAGGCCAAGAAGACAAAATGCTCATAGGTTTGGCCGTCAAAGCGGCGGTGGTGAGTCCGGAATGTCTATGGCTTTAATTGACGTGACATCGACCGGTTCACCGAGAATGTGCCCTGAGAGCACGGGGCGTGTGGCCGTGCGAGCCAACGTCTGTGATGAAATGAATATATATATATTGCTCGCTTATGCTAATGAAATGCAGGGAAGGAGCATCGCCGCCCCGAGTTGGGGGCGGGATCGTTATAATTTGGTCAGCATTGCTGACCGTTGCCTTGTTTTGCCACCGTGCGGTGGTTTGTTGCTTGCAGGTGCTGCTGGACCAAGCAGTCAATAGCGGGCTAAAGCCCAATTTGCGAAGCCGGCCCTCGAAGGCCTAATTGGAGTGTTTACTGTTTTTATTCATGTATGACCGGCCTGCGTGCCGTAGTTTATAAAACATGTAATATGAAGTGAACAATTTTGTAAGGCCTTAAGGCCTGTACTTGTGTATGTACAACATTCCTAATTGGGTATTAGTGGACATTCATGCTTTAGTGCTGGGTTCTTTGTTGCAACTCTTATTAATCTGCTTCCGCTAGAATGCTATGTGTAGGACGTTATGATTGGTTGGATGGTTTCCATGAGTAACCGCCCAGTCTGTCTGTTGTATATGGCGTCGGGCCCCGGCCGGACCTACTGCTATATGCTATGCGACGGATAGGGGGTGTTACAATTTGGTATCAGACTACTGGTTTTGGTCGGGCTTAAAATGAATTCGTGGGCGAATTCTTTTTAAGGGGTGGTGAGCACATGTGTGTGCGTCATCGTTATAACAGTAAAAGAACCCATGAATGTCCACTTAGGAATGAAATACACGTGTTTGAGGAACCTGCGTGTTCCTATAATTGTTGTTTGCAATTTTATTTGGTCGCTTAACGGTGTTTTGTACCACTATAGGTGACCAGAAGTGGTACTGGGCCATCAGAACGTCGAGTTTCTGAGGCTAGCAGTGCACCTAATGAAGCTCCTGCAACACCTTTATCGGCTGAGACCATACGATTGGTGGCCGAAGCAGTGTTGGCTATGATTAATGCGCAGCCTGCAAGGCAAACGCAACAGCCCGCTCCTGCGATGGAGCAGGTACCACTGCAAGAGGCTGAGCCGAGGAGAGTGGAACAAGTGGTAGTGGAACCGTTGGTGCCAAGGAGGGCAACCGAGAGGCAGCTTAAGCATGTAATGAGCTTTAACCCTCTGGTATTCTCGGGGTTGGGAACCCCATCTCAAGCTGAAGACTGGCTCTCCAGGGTGAAGAGAGTCATGACAGCAACAGAGACGGAGGAGTGACAAATAACCACCATTGCTACGTTCCTTTTGGACGGTGAAGCGAGAATATGGTGGGAAGGTTTGGAGCTGCATCTACTGAGAGGTAGACAACTTGTTGATGTCTCGATGGAGGAGTTCTCGAGATTATTCTTGGCTAGATACCTCCCTTCGGGGCAGAGGATAACGTTGAAGAACGAATTTTTGAAGTTGGTTCAGGGTGAGAAGAGCGTGGATGAATATCTCCACGAGTTTACTCGTTTGAGTCGATATGCTAGCTCCACTATTGTGGATGAGGAGCGTAAGACTAATCGATTCTACGAAGGGTTGAGAGATGAGTTGAGATTACTACTCTCGGGGCCGATGACGCAGGGTTTCTTGACCTTGGTCAACACGGCCCGGTCCTTGGAGAAGGACATGAAGAATGTGCAGGCAAAGAAAAGCTTGGGCGAGAAGAGGTCGGAGTTCAGAGAGCCGAACACCTCAAAATCTGTGTTCCGAAGGTGGAACAAGAAAGCTAGGACTTCGGGTCTAGCCCTCTCTGCTGGTGCTTCTGGGGCGACTACGGGTCGGACCCCGGACGCATGTTACAACTATGGGAAGTTGGGGCATTATGCCCGTGAGTGCCGGAGCGGACGTCCAAGTCCGAAAGAAGGCCGGGAGCGACCTATGAAGAGAAGGGCAAGGCGGTGGAGTCGACCGCGTCCCACTATGCTCCGCCCCAACCAAGGGTGTATAATCTTGGCCAACAGGAGGCCATCAAACAGGCTGATGTGGTGACAGGTACTGTTTAATTTATAGCAAGTCAATTTCTTTAAATACTTGTTATGCACATGTTAGCTTACCACTGCTTGTTTAGGATTTGTTTTGATTTGTGAAAATCCGGCAAGAGCACTCTTCGATACGGGAGCTTCACACTCCTTCTTGTCCGAAGGATTTATATCACGCATCGGAGTCCCTTCTTCGATGTCGAAGGATAAGTTGGATGAGTTGTTGCCCAATGGGTGTTCGATACGCGCGGATAGGATCTGCGATGTTAAGATTCGCATTAGGAATCAGGAGTTCGATCTGCAGGCGTCGTTACTTCCGTTGGTGGAGTTCGACGTTATATTTGGCATGGACTGGCTCTCGGAGCAGCATGCCTATATTGACTGCGGTTGCAAGGAAGTCAAGCTGGGAGCAAGTCGTGAAACTACTTTTTCGGGCTTAAAGGGGTCGAGCAAGACGTTGATGTCTGCTCTTCAGGTGGTGAAGGCGGTTCGTGCCGGTGCAGAACTGTTCTTTACACTAGTAAAGGTTGCAAAGCCGAAGCCCTCGTTGGATTGTATTTCAATGGTATCAGAATACCCTGATGTGTTCCCCGCAGATCTTCCTGGAGCCCCGCCTCAGCGGGAGATAGATTTTACGATTGAGCTAGTGCCAGGTGCAAAGCCTGTGTCACGATCCCCTTATCGGCTAGCGCCTAAGGAAATGGCAGAGCTGAATGTTCAACTGCAAGAGTTGTTGGAGCAAGGGTATGTGCGCCCGAGTTCTTCGCCTTGGAGCGCGTCGGTCCTCTTTATTAAGAAGAAGGACGGAAGCTTGAGGCTATGTATTGATTATCGAGAGCTTAACAAGTTGACGGAGAAGAACAAGTATCCGATCCCCCGGATTGATGATCTTTTTGATCAGTTAGTCGGGTCGACGGTGTACTCGAAGTTGGATCTCAAGGCTGGATACTATCAGCTGCGAATAAGGGAGAGTGATATCCCAAAGACAGCGTTTAGTACGAGATACGGGCATTATGAGTTTACGGTCATGCCGTTTGGGCTGACTAATGCGCCGTCAGTGTTCATGGATTTTATGAACAGGACTTTCAGGGAGTACTTGGACCATTTTGTGATCGTCTTCATCGACGATATTTTGGTGTACTCGCAAAGTGAGGAAGACCACTTCAAGCATCTTCATTTGGTTTTGGAGACGCTAAGGAGGAATCAGTTGTATGCCAAGTTCTCGAAGTGCGAGTTTTGGTTATCCTCAGTGGCGTTCCTCGATCATATAGTGAGTGGAGAGGGTATTGCTGTGGATCCGGCGAAGATTGTTGGGATACGGGAGTGGCCTGAGCTTGCTACGGTAGCGGAAGTCCGGAGCTTTCTGGGGCTTGCCGGCTATTATAGGCGCTTCGTAGAGAACTTCTCGCGGATAGCGTTACCTCTCACTACTTTGACGAGGAAGGAACAAAAGTTCATTTGGACGCCGGAGTGCACGCGAGCTTTTGAGGAGTTAAAGTGTCGGTTGACCACGACGCCTGTGCTGAGTTCGTCATGTGGAACCGAAGGCTATTAGATTTATAGCGATGCTTCGGGCAGCGGTTTGGGTTGCGTGCTACTACAACACGAAAGTGTAATAACTTATGGCTTGAGACAACTGAAAGTGCATGAAAGGAACTATCCGGTCCATGACTTGGAGTTAGCGGCCGTGATTTTTGCCTTAAAGTTGTGGAGACACTATTTGTACGGTGTGAAGATTGATATCTACACCGATCATAAGAGCCTGAAGTATCTGATTGATCAGAAGGATCTGAATATGCGACAGCGTAGATGGATGGAGTTCTTGGGAGACTATACATTCAAGATCCACTACGTGTCGGGTAAAGGTAATGCGGTTGCGGACGCGTTGAGTCGCCGAGCCCCAGCTCAAGCCAATTGGCTATCAGTGCATTATGAGCGGTTGGTGCGGGAGTTGGAGGCGTTGGAGATTGTTTGTGTGGATAGGCAATCAAGTACTGAAGCAGTTCTGAATTGGACTGAAGTCCAATATGACCTGGCTGATCGGATTCGACAGGATTTGGATATGGATGTCCATGTGAAGCAGTTCATGGTAGAGGCTCTGGATGGGTCAAATTCCCAATTCGTTGTGGAGGACGAATTGCTTTGGAAAGACGGTCGTCTGTGCGTCCCAAGTGTGGGTAATTTGCGGGTAGAATTGTTGTACGAAGCACACCATACTAAGTACTCAATTCACCCGGGGAGCACGAAGATGTACCGTGATGTCAAGAAACTGTTTTGGTGGCCGGGTTTGAAGAAGGATGTGGCGCTCTACATAGCGAAGTGCCAAACTTGCGCCTTGGTGAAGCGGAGTGCCAAAAGCCGGGAGGATTTCTTAAGTCCTTGCCTATTCCGTAGTGGAAATTCGACGACATCTATATGGACTTTGTGCACGGTTTGCCAAGGTCGCAAAATGGGAACGACGCCATTTGGGTGGTCATGGATCGATTAACGAAGGTGTCGCATTTCATTCCGCATAGGAAGGATGACCCGATGGAGAAGTTGGCAAAACTTTATGTGGATAACATTGTACGACTTCACGGTGTGCCCCGCAGCATCGTGAGTGACCGAGATGGGCGGTTCACGTCCAATGATTGGAGGCTTGTGCAGCAAATGTTGGGAACAAAGCTAAAATTCAGCACAGCCTTTCATCCGCAAACGGATGGGCAGACCGAGAGGGTAAATATAACCAAGGAAGACATGTTTTGCATGTGTGTCTTGGATTTTGGGAAGCAATGGGAAGACCATCTTTATTTGGTGGAGTTCGCATACAACAATAGCTACCAAGCGAGTATTCAAATGGCGCCCTTCGAGGCCCTATATGGTAGAAAATGTCGCACGCCATTGTCTTGGCTAGAAACGGGTGAGTCAAAGTTGTATAAGCGTTTAGAAGTGGAGGATGCTACTTCTTTGGTGAGAACCATTCGGGAGAGGTTGCTTATCGCTCAGGACCGGCAAGCGAAGTACTATAATGCCAAGCACAGGCACGTGGAGTTCGCTGTGGGCGATTGGGTGTACTTAAAGATCAAGTCATTCAAGGGTGTCTCGCGGGTGCGACGATTGAAAAAGCTAAACCCGAGGTACCTTGGGCCGTTTGAGGTTCTGGAGCGAGTTGGTGAAGCAGCCTATTGGTTGAAGCTTTCAGTGGAGCTTAGTGGATTACATGATGTATTCCATATTTCGGTGCTTCGGAAGGCGGTGCAAGAGCCTTCGCAAGTGATCGCGGTTGATCAAGTGCCGGTGGATAGTGGGTTGACGACAAAAGTCAAGCCCGTGCGGATTGAGGACTCGGAGGTCAAGCGGCTACGCAATAAAGAGATCAGGATGGTCAAAGTCCGATGGGACAATTGTGGTCGTGAGGAGCTCTCTTGGGAGCGAGAGCAGACTATGCTTGACGAGTATCCGGAGTTGTTCCGCTCAGGTACAAATTTTGGTTTTGTACATGTCTTTCCTTTATATAATTTCGTGGACGAAATTCTTTTAAGAGGGGGAGAGTTGTAACGCCCCGAAACTCAAAAGAGCGACGGGGGATGTTTTGGGCCAGTTTTGGGTTATGGCAGAAGGCACACGGCCTAGGACACGGGCGTGTCCCAGGGCGTGTCAGGCTTGTGTCAACACTCAGCTGACGAAGTCGACATTTTGCTGTCGACATTGTGTCGAGACTGGGCACACGACCTGCGACACTGGCGTGTCGCAGGGCGTGTCGACCCGTGTCGACATTCAGCCTGCGAAGTCGACACTCTGCGCTCGACAAAGTGTCGAGATATGGTACACAGCCTACGACACGGGGGTGTCGCAGGGCGTGTCGACCCGTGTCGACACTCGTCCCGGGGAGTCGACGAATTTTGCTCGATGATGTGTCGAGACAAGGTACACGGCCTAGGACACGGGCGTGTCCAAGGCCGTGTCGTGAGGTTGACGAACTTCGCTCGACGAAGTGTCGAGTGTCGAGACCGTGTACACGGCCTGGAGCCCAGGTGTGTTGAGGTAGACACGAGCAAGGACACGGGCGTGTCCAAGAACCTGTGCAGTTCTCAGGTTGTTTTCGGGATAAATCGATGGGGGTACACGGCCGGCCACACGGCCGTGTCAGTTGGAACACGGGCGTGTAGGCTCGAACACGGGCGTGTTCGATGCCCGTGTGATGTTCCAGGCACGTCAATTTTGACGGCGAATGAGGCACACAGCCCTGGACACGGGCGTGTGCCAGGCTGTGTTCGGTCCAGATTGGACATTTCAGTCTCGAATCAAAGCCGTTCGTTTCTTTAATTGGTGATCCAACGGCTTGGGGTTGTTCCTGATGGGATATACCCGGGATTGGGCCTTAGAAACCCTCACTTTTACATGAGTGGTTATCTTTCTAAAGCTTAGAGAGAGAGGAGAGCCAAGGAAGGAAGAAGCTAGATCCGGCCATTGGAGGAGCTTCGAAGCTCCAAATCGCGAGCCGACTTCGGATCCACGGAGGCGAAGAGAGTGCGGTGCTTTTCATCCGCTTACTTTTCCATGGCGCCAAAGAGAAGCGCTAGGGTAATGATCCTCTTCTTGAGCATGTGTAGCTCTCCTTCTTTGCATAGGAAGCCCGCTCTCGCGAGTTTGCGGTGAGTTGGAGGCGTTCCTTCAGGTAGATATGTAAAGTCCCCGTTGTTTAGAGCCCATAAGCGAGAACGAACATAGGCATGATGTGTGAAGCCTATCCGGATATGTTGGTCTGGATCGGTGATGTTGCATTGCTTAATGCCGGAGAAGACTCCGTGCTATTTGTTGTTTTTCGAGTTTTCTACACGGTAGATTGCAACAGGGAGCCTTGGGGATTAACCCAAAGGTGAACCCGAAAAACTGGGCGGATGCGTGATCTTGCCAACTTGGTGGCCTGAGAGCCAACTTGAACATAATTGAGTTATGTGAATTGTGATGGAAATGGGACTCGAGAGAAGTTTGACCCGCGCAAATGGCTTAAATTGTCATTGTGATGTGAGCACGGGTTAGATGGAACCGTAACCGTTCTATGTCGTTTGGTTAAAGAGACCAAAGGGTACGTGGCACTTGCCGTTGGCATGGATTAGGGTCTTCAGCGGTCTATGACTTAAATTATCGTGACTCAGGCCAAGAAGACAAAATGCTCATAGGTTTGGCCGTCAAAGCGGCGGTGGTGAGTCTGGAATGTTTTTGGCTTTAATTGACGTGACATCGACCGGTTCATCGAGAATATGCCCTGAGAGCACGGGGCGTGTGGCCGTGCGAGCCAACGTCTGTGATGAAATGAATATATATATATTGCTCGCTTATGCTAATGAAATGCAGGGAAGGAGCATCGCCGCCCCGAGTTGGGGGCGGGATCGTTATAATTTGGTCAGCATTGCTGATCGTTGCCTTGTTTTGCCACCGTGTGGTGGTTTGTTGCTTGCAGGTGCTGCTGGACCAAGCGGTCAATAGCGGGCTAAAGCCCAATTTGCGAAGCCGGCCCTCGAAGGCCTAATTGGAGTGTTTACTGTTTTTATTCATGTATGACCGGCCTGCGTGCCGTGGTTTGTAAAACATGTAATATGAAGTGAACAATTTTGTAAGGCCTTAAGGCCTGTACTTGTGTATGCACAACATTCCTAATTGGGTATTAGTGGACATTCATGCTTTAGTGCTGGGTTCTTTGTTGCAACTCTTATTAATCTGCTTCCGCTAGAATGCTCTGTGTAGGACGTTATGATTGGTTGGATGGTTTCCATGAGTAACCGCCCGGTCTGTCTGTGGTATATGACGTCGGGCCCCGGCCGGACCTACTGCTATATGCTATGCGACGGATATGGGGTGTTACAAGTCCCTCTTGCAGACCGTTCATACCGATGCGGGAAGGTCGACGACTCAAGGTGATATGGAGATGAGTAGCACGAGTGACCGACCGTTATATTATTCCCCGCCGGGTTTTCCTCCACTGGTCGGCCAAAACAATTCGCCGGATGTCGCTCACATCCAAGAGTACAAAAGATTGTACGTTAGGGTCTGGGGTTATGCAGTACGACCACCCCCAAAAGTGGCAGGACTGGCCACTATCACCGACGACCACATCGGCGAGGCCCGCGGGGCTCGCTACCCTGCTGGAATAGAAGCGGTCTAAACTATATCGACATAGGATTTGTGTGTGCGGCTATGAATCCTTGCAGTGTACGCGCAACTGTGAATGCCCGCGATGGAATTCATGATATGAAAACCTGATGTGCTGATGAGCTAGTAGAGCCTTGTTATAACTGATTTATATTGCTGCTTCTTTTTTCAGTTATATTATCATGTACTCTTTTATAGTTGCTCCTAGCTATACATATATGAAATGTTGTGCTAACTCTCTCTTGCTTCGGTTATTTACTTTTGTTGGGTGGGTGTGTGCTCGTCCCCAGGATATGGATCCGGAGAGGGGATTTGTTTCCACTTAGTTCTGTGACTAAAGGTTATCTAAATAACCATTCACAGGAAATGGAGCATCGTAGTGACTCGCTGCCGCAGGAGATTACGCCAGCAGCTAGGACTACTCAAGCAGATGCACACCCGCTGTACAACCCCATATTCGCTGAGTCAGACCAGGAGGCACAATGGTCACAATTGGGCTAGCCGAAGGAGTTCCCGCCCTAAAGGAGATCTCGCCCAAGTTGGCGGGAGTGATCGCGCCAGATCGTCGATCGAAGATCGGCGAGCGCAACCGAATCGTCGAACGGAGAACAGTGGGCCAAGGTCGTCGAGCGCGACCAGCGCGGGAACGCTTGTGCTTGCGCCCGGCTCCAATATCAAAGGGCTCTCGCCTGTAAGCAGGCGAGAGCGTTCGCGCCAGGCTCTGGACAGGAGGTCCTCGGCTCAGCTCTCGCCGAATGAGTCTCAGGGCCTTGGGTAAAATGTCCTAATTGCCCTCATGCGAATTTACCTTTGTGCCCTCAGGGAAACAACGGGATTCGGCTATTGACATACCAACTAGGGGCTTTTCGTAATCTCAGGTCAACACGATGATATAAATAGACCCATAAGGACTCTTTATAAGGCAAGCTGTCATTATCTCTAAAATTCCAGTGCTTTCTGAGGAGCTCCTAGCCCAGCTTTGGCTTTGGAGGGGAAGCTCTCAGAGATCTTCCGGGTGTGAGGTGGGACCTCCCTGCTGAGGCTTTGGGTCAGTCTTAGGTCCTTTGAATCCAGTCGAGGGTTGAGACTTGAGAGAAGTAGGTTTTGGCTGCACCCCCTTTTCTTCGAACTCCCGTTGAGGTCATATTTGGCTTCAACACCCGCCGTCCCCGGAGTTTAGATACGTGAGTACAACCGAGCAGCGTAGAGAGAGAGTGAGAGTGTGTGAGGGTTATATATAGTACATGTATAACCCACGGGCCTATATATAAACGTTTAGGCTTCGGCCCTAGAACCTCTGTATTAATTTGATGTGACATATATATCTGCAGTGGTTTCCTGTTAATGCTTCCGTTATACCTTGATGGGTTGTGAATGTTATGATTCGAGGCGAGCAAGGCGGCCATCTAGTGATTAGATAGGGTGGATCGTTTCCCCTAAGAGCACTGAGTGGACGTCTTGGGCCAATAGTACCCCTCCGGCCCGACCCGAGCAAAAAGGTTGGGGGGTATCACATCCGCCACCCTGCTCGCCGCTACGGCAAAGGTCCGTCGCCCCTGCACTCGCCTCCAAGTCAAAGTTCCTTCGCAACCTCCTCCAAGCACATAAGGGTTCTTCGTAAATTGCTCATTTGACATCTGCAACCACCAGAATCTAGAGCGTGCCTCCAGCAGAGCACCCAAATTTCCATCCTTGCAGCCAGCCTGCGGTCTTCCAGAAGTGTGCAAGCGCTCTCCCACACGCCATCTCTTTCTCTCCCCCTCAAATTATAACGAGGTAAGGTCCGTCGCCCTCGGTCCTGCCAAAGAAGTATTGTAACTCCAACAGATCTAGTGGAGTTCCTGTTGGCACAGTCCCGGCCGTGATTTTTCACTCTGTTCAGAGAGTTTTTCACATAAAAAACTTAGCTTGTCTGTGGTTTATTTCTGTGACTGTTTGCGTAACCGACTGCTCTGAGGGCTAAGACGGTCAAGTTAGTCTGGTCTATCAGGAGCGCAGTCGCGAATCACAACAATTTGACGCAGTCTGTGGGAAGAAGGTTCCCAAAACAAAAATAGGTCTTGGGAAGGCAAAGAAGGCTCCTTGAGGAAGCACTAGACAAAGGAGCCGCATCCATTTGCTAGCAATGTAACCCCCCAAGAAAAGGTTCTGCTGGGACATGGTGATCAAGTTCAATGAAAAGGACATGCAGGGGTGGAGAGCCCTCACCAAGACCCGTTAGTGATAAGTGAAAGGATCAGAGACTCGAGTTTTCTGGTAAAAAGGATCCTGATCGACAATGTAAGCCCTGTAGATATTTTATTCCGCCAAACTCTCTGGAAGATCGGGCTCACCCAGGAGCACCTTTGCCAAGCGACGATGCCAATCCTTGGAGTCAGTAAACATCCCATCAAAATATACAGGTTAATCACTCTTCTGGTCACAATCTAAGAGCCTCCAAGGGAGGCGACTAATCTTAACCGGTTTGCAATCATAGATACCAGGTCATCCTACAACGCCATGTTTGGTAGGTCGTACTTCGATTCCAAATTCTATATGCAAGTTTACTATCGGGGATATCACTGGTCAACCTGTTGGAAACTTCTCGTTCTCCACCAATCGGTGGGGGTTTAATGCAAACATGTCAAATAAGAACTTCACTTGTATAAGAAGGAAGATCGTTACCCATGTTGATTGCTTAGGAGCCATGCACTTGTAATTAATTCAGATGGAAGCACTCTTCTCACTTTCCCCTCCGCGAATCTAGCTTTAGCTCGCGGCTATGATCACAAGAGCTCCTTCAATGGCAGAGTTCAGCTTTCCAAATCTTCTCCAAGGGCTGAAAACTAGCTCCTTAGTCTTCACTTCCTTCTTTACTCAAGGATATATAGAGAGAGAGAGAGAGAGAGATAGAGAGAGAGAGAGAAGAAAATAGAATGAAAGGTTCTCAACCCCTTAATAATCTCGAGCCTAATTTCAGTCACAGGATTACCAAGCCAAAATACATAGATGGCCCAATTTAATCGGACATAGCGACGAACTCTACATGCATTGCGGATGAAGTGATGAATATCTACTTGACACTCTTCCACGAAATGGTCCCACCACTTAAAAATATAACCTAAAGTAAACTTTTTATCATCCTCATACCCGGAAAAATTAGAATATTTATACCCCACTAACTTAAGGTTTCAAACTCTTTGGTAGACCAACTTAACATCCTTAGTACCCTTCAAATACCTTAAGACTTTCTTGGCAGCCACCCAATGATCAGGTCCTGGGTTTGACTGATATCTGCCTAAAGTCCTGCTGCGAAGGCAATGCTCAGTCTGGTATAGATTTGGGCATACATTAAGCTATCTATCGCACTAATGTGAGGTATATACTTCATGTACTCTCTCTGTATTGTTCCCGGGCATTATTCTAAGCTAAGTTTATCACCCTTAAGCAAAGGTAAGTCACCAGACTTACAATCAAGCATTGTAAATCTCTCAAATACACGCATGATGTAGGCTTCCTAAGAGAGTGTTAATGTATGGTGAGATCGATTCCTAATGATCTCAATTTCTAGAACAAAGGATGCCTCTCCAAGATCTTTCATAACGAAGTATTTTGACATAAATTGCTTACATTCATGCAATAATGTCAAACACTGCTCGCAAGCAAGATATTATCTACATAAAGAATTTAGAAGATGTATCTGCTCTCACTGATCTTGAGATATATGCAACGATCTACCTTATTTTTCACAAAACCAAAAGAAGTAACTATCTCATCGAATTTTAGATATCATTGGCTAGAAGCATGCTTCAGACCATATAGAGATTTGTTAAGTTTACACACCAGTTGGTCAAAATGACCAGACTAGAATCTCTCATGTTGTACCATATAGACCTCTTTGATAAGATCATTATTCAGGAATGCGGTCTTTACATTCATCTGGTGTAACTCCAAATCATAATGAGCTACTAATGACATTATCACTCTAAAATAGTCTTTAAAGAAAAAAGAGAAAATGTCTTGTAATAATCGATTCCTTCTCTCTACATAAATCCCTTGACCATCGATCTGGACTTAAACCTCTCAACCTTACCTTTAGAGTCATTCTTGGTCTTAAACACTCATTTAGAATTAATGAGTCTACAACCCTTGGGCAACTCAACCAACTCTTAAATCATATTCAATTTCATAGACTCCATCTCGTATTTCATCACATCTCAACACATATCAGTTTGAGTCCCTGACATGACTTCATTAAATATTATTGAGTTAATTATATGACACATGCCATAATTGCTCTTGCCTAAATAGAATTCATAGTCTGAGGAAATTGTAGATATTCTCCGCCTAATGAATCTCCTAACAGGTGAATAAACCTCTTGAACATGTGGAGGGGCCTCAACTGGGATTGGTATAGTAAGACCATATCCACATTTTCCACTTATTCCATCGCGGGTTCAGGCACCATATCTTTTACTACGAAGGGCACATATAAATTAATAGGCATGACTTCCTTGAATTCACTAATAATGCGAGAGCAACTAGGCTTGTCAGCGACATCCAATTCTAAAAAATTATTTGTTTGAGATGACACAATTCAGGGTCCTTTTGAAGGAGAAAAAAACTTAAATCCCTTGGAGTGATCTGGGTAGCCAACAAAATAGCAATGACAAGACCTATGGGCAATCTTACTCTCTGATGGATTATATAAACGGACTTCTGCAGGACAGCCCCGAACGTACAAGTGATTAAGGCTGAGTCGTCTACCAATTCATAACTCAAAAGGGGTTTTGGGTACTGACTTAAACGAGACTCTATTAAGGATGTATACTGCAGTCCTAAGCAAATGTCCCCGATGAACTCCACCTCCACCCCAGCATTGTTACCCACCGTGAGCTTGCACTCACCATTGCTTGGTCTCCTCCTTTTGATGAACTCATGTAGCGTGTAAGCAACATGATTAGTTGCTTCACTATCAAGCCACTAAAAACTTGACGGTGCTTCAATTAAATTGAATTCACAAAGGATAAGAGCTAAAGGGTTATCTTTATGTGTTAAGTCATGTTTCTCCATCCAAGATTTTAATTTAATACACTCGCTCTTCATATATGCCCCATCTTTTTGCAAAAGAAACGGCTAAGAGATTTATTTCCATCAACATCCTTGGTCCCTGAAGTTTGTCCATTATGAGCCTTGTAAGGAGCTTTTGACTTTTTCTTTTTAAAAGGTGATTTGACTACAAGTTGTGCAGTGTTCGTCTTTTCATTCGTAAGTTTCTCCTCTTCGGCAACACAACAGGTAATCAGATCATTTATCTTTCATGCCTCATCTTAAGAATTGTAGGTGGTCTATCTTCAGGATGCTGAACTCTACAGGAAGGGTATTGAGTGCTTGGTGCACTATCAATGCTTTAGGGAGAGTGATCTCCAACTCCTGCAGTTTAGTCGAAAAATAGACCATCTTCAGTATGTAGTCACGGACACCGCCTCCTGTCGAATACCTCTTGGAGAAGAGGTGCTGAATCAATGTCCTGATCTCAGCACTAGAAGACACCTTGTACATCTGCCCAACGACAGTCAAAAAATCCCCGACGACGGTCGTGTCAGGAAGATCACTCTATAAATGTTCTGGAATGGAACGCTTCATAGTCAACAAGCAGATTTTTTTGACTTGTTTCAAGCACCATAATGATCTTTTTCCGCTTGAGTGATGCTCGGTGGAACGCTCATAGGAGTTTGAATATGCTCAAATATTCACGTACGATTACACCGGGATGTCTCGATAAATCAAATCCACATTTTGGAAAATTTCCAACATATACAGCTTAACCTTAAACCTTAAACCAAAAATACATGTACATCATTCCACCTAGGCCTTCTAAGTGGCTGGCTTAAGTGCTTAACCATAATAAAACCAAAAATATATGTACATCATTCCCATGCCATTAATTAAATTAGAATATAAGGATTCACAAAAGGAATGTAGAACAGCCTGCCTAGTTGATGACAACGAGAGTAAGTTGAGTAATATGATCTTCCATTGGTAATACGTAATATATTGGTACACAAATCCATATATAAATAGAAACTCAAGATCTTATTAATTATCTCTCTTCGAACGATATATATAAAAAAGAGAAAGAAAGAAAGAGAGTGAGAGAGAGAGAGTCTTAAGATTCAATTTTCTTTCATCGGCTTCACCGTGTCAGATCCGCACCTCTCTCTCTCTCTCTCTAGTTGTCGCTCTATATATATACACAGATGCACTTCAGCACTTAGGATCTCCGTCGCTGAAAGTGAAATGTGTTGTGAGTTTGAGAATTGAGAAAAAGAGAGAGGCAAGATAATGGAATCGAATAACATTCTCTTCACACTGGCAAAGAAAAATATGATCAGGGCTTGGACTGTGAAAAAGAAACTGGCGGCAGGTGCGGAAGAAGACGAAGAGGCGGTGCAGCCGCCGCCGTCAATATTCGAGGAGGTGGAGATTATTAACGGCGGTAAGTTCTACGAGGCATCAACTGATTAATTCCATCGTACAGGTTGTGGATGCTTGCACGGACGATGCCAACTTCGTCTTGGCCATTGGTGTTAAAACGACAACAATGTCCAAATTCTTAGTTATTGTTAGATTTAGGCTCAGTTTGGGGACTTATTTTTATTTGTCAAACTGTTACAATCTTATAAATCTGGTCTTAGAAGATAAATCCCCCAAACAGAGCCTTAATAATGTTTTATCATTTTTTTTTGATTTATGACCTCATCATATGCCTGCCTCGTTGATTTATTTTGTAATTCTTTAATTAGACTTATTAAAGTTTACAGTTTTCACTGTTTTCATGAATCTTAATTATTTCAATATATATATATATATATATATATATATATATATATATATATATATATATATATATATATATATATATATATATATATATATATATATATATATATATATATATATATATATATATATATACACACACACACGAGTGCCCGACACGGGGCTTTGCCCCTACTGCCAATCGCGATAGTACCCGGCCCACCCATACGATCCCGTGCGACTGTACCCGGCCCGCCACTACGACCTCGCGCAACTGTACCTGACCCGCCCCTACAGCCCCGCGCGACTGTACTCGGACCGCCACTACAACCTCGCTCAAATGTACCTGGCCCGCCCCGGCAGACTTCGCCCGCCCATGACGATAATTTAAGAAAAAGATATAAATATAATTTTATAACTAACAAAAATTTAAAATTATAATTATAAATGTACATATATAATGAATTATATATATAATAATTATTATTATATAGTATATTTATATATAATAATGAATTATATTATACTTATATTTATATAATTTTTTTATAAAAATAAATGAAATATAGAAATATAAGTATAAATTATTTGAATTATTATCACAATTGTCTCCTTGTTTCATTGGATTGAGTTGTTTCTGCTATCCTTGAGATCTTGAGTTCGAAACCAGATATCCTCGTTTAAATTAAAATATATCCACGTTTAAATTAAAATATAATTTTAACAGCCAACCGTCTAATTTTTTAAGAGTTATGGGGGCAAAATCGTATTTTCGCATATGTTTAGGACACCCTAGTAGTAGGTTTAGGAGACATACTAAAATGTAGAGACATGTAATGATTTTGTTGTGCTCGATCAGACGGTTGTTGAATTATGAACTCATGATCTAAAAGTTTATGGAATTTTGAACTCATGATATTCACAGACCACAGTATTTCTATTATATATATATATATATATATATATATATATATATATATATATATATATATATACCATTTATAAAGAAGTAGTTTCAAAAAAACTGAACTCATCTACACATCATCATAGCCATTTAAATGAACCCAAGCTTCAAATCTAAACCGTCCAAAAAACTTTAAAACTTATCTTATATGCACATCATCATAGCCGTCTAAATGAACCCCAGCCTTAAATCTAAACTGTCCAAAAAACTTTATTTTGAATAATTGTTGCATGCAAACAGTACCTATTCGGCTATTCCCAAAAACCTCTGCAGGCCTCGACTGTCTCCCGCCGTCGACACCTTCCATCTGCTTTAATTGGAATTGGACTTGACCCGCACGCCGTCTACACCTCCACGCCTTTATTTACAGGTTAAATAACAGTTGGCATTTCAAAAAAAACCCTCAATCCCTCACATCCCTTCCTCCCGTCGCTAGGTCAACTGCTGTCACTCCACTTTGACGGATTTCTTCCTGTTCTCTTCTCCGAAGGTGGCCTCATCTCCAGTCTTCGAATCGCTGGTGCTGCAGGAGCTCCCAGTTCGACGGCGACCTCTCAGAGCCTGCCTCTCCCAGTTCGACGGCGAGCTTCCAGTTCCACTTCGACAGCGAGCTCCCAGTTCGACGGCCAGCTTCCACTTTGAATTTGACGGCGAGCTCCCAGTTCGACGACGAGTTTCCACTTCTGCCGCTTACACAGGTATACCTTTCCTACTCGAAGTGCCTGCCTCTTCCAGTTCAGGATGACAGCTGCATCCTCCCGCTGTGTTTTTTTTCCCTTGGAAGCATTTTTTCTCCATCTGTTGGCTCCCTCTGATAAGCTAGGAAGCTAGGAAGCTAGGAAGCATTTTTTTTCTCCATGGCCAGATCTGAAAAGGCAAGGAAGCATTTTATTCCCAAACATTTCAACAAAACATGATAAGTTTTTTAGGCCGAAATCCCAAACAATGAAACCACAGTCAGTGCACCTGTTAATGTATGTGCATTTGTCGAGCATATCTTGGTTTTTTTCCCAGGTTCATTGCCGCCAGCTAACTGCAGAAACGTTATTAACCCGCCACTGACTGTTAGGAATGTTTGAAATTAGAAATGTTAGAAATGTTAGTGATTTCTATGTGATTATTTCTCATACTCATACTCATTTTTTAGCTATGCTGTGATTGCTGTGATTTCTATGTTAGGTCGAATATATGTGAAACCACAGTCAACATGATAACTTTTTTTTGGCTGAAATCCCAAACAATGAAACCACATTCAGTGCACCTGTTAACAATGAAGAATATATTGCCTAAGAAAATTTAAGAGTTTTTTAAATGTCTGTGCACCTGATAATGTCTGTGCATTTGTTGTTTCTTCCAGTTTTTAGGTTGTCTTTTTTATAAACTGTTTTTTTTTCGTTTACAGCATATCTTGGTTTTTTTCCCAGGTTCATTGACGCCGGCTAACTGCAGAAACATTATTAACCCGCCACTGACTGTTAGGAATGTTTGAAATTATAAATGTTAGAATTGTTAGTGATTTCTATGTGATTATTTCTCATACTCATACTCATTTTTTAGTTATGCTGTGATTTCTATGTTAGCAATAACTGTCATGTGATTTTCAGCCTTGAATGTGATTTCTATGTTAGCAATACTGGGCGGGCGAAGCCAGGTGCGGGCGAAGCCCGCTGTCAGTGACGGATTATAAGTGATTTTTTCCCTGCACTTGCGTTCTTCATGTGATTTATATGTGATTTTTTTAGCTAGGAAAAAACATGAAATACATTCAACAAATAACAATAAGAGAAGAAGGCTACTCATTTATGCACTCTTTAATGCTGGAAATAAATAATGCACTTCAACTTTAAATGCAGAAATTTGTCATGGGGCAACTGCTAGCAATCAATAGTCTACAACAATTGATTTGCAAGTCCATTGTCATGCAACAATTAGCCAAAATGCATACGCATAGCATATAATGATCAACCTTATCCCAACTATTCTACTCTACATAAACTATTTACGCGCATAAACATATGCTTATAACTAGATGGAGTGGTTAGAAACAATACCTGTGAGCCAACATGTAGTACTTTTCGTTCCTTTCCAGGTAATGCCAACATGGATAGCAAGAAAATATAAAATAC
Organism: Platanthera guangdongensis; assembly: GCA_039583875.1. Taxonomy (NCBI): domain Eukaryota; kingdom Viridiplantae; phylum Streptophyta; class Magnoliopsida; order Asparagales; family Orchidaceae; genus Platanthera; species Platanthera guangdongensis. The sequence goes on along the minus strand of CM077163.1, from coordinate 219,791,294 downwards.
GAAGTTGTCAAAATTTGGTATATTTCAGAAACCATGCCTACCCGAAGCTGTGAGCACTATTACTCTTCGTTTTACAGGAAAGTCATCATCTTCGTCTTTCGCGACGGACCCCCAATACCCGCCATTGTCTTGTGCATAGAGTGAAAGATGTCAACTGCCGAACAACGAGAAGCACGTAACATGCGGAGACGTGAACTCCGTCATCTGCGGGAGGATGCCCTTCGAGCCCAGCTAAACGTGGTTGAAAGGAGTTTGAATATACCACCTCCACATGCTACCTTGACAAATACCGTATTGAATAGAACAACAAACATCCCACCTATCACATTTCTTCCTAGGGGAAGACGACCACGGGGGCCAAGACAACTACCACCAGAAGCGCAAGCTGGCCAACAACATTATCCGTTGGATTTCGGACGACAACCAGTAAATGTGTTACACCAAATGGTAGATAATTACCAACCGGAAACAGGTACTAAGCTAAGATTTTGAACAACACTTCTCACCATTACACCTTCAAGACTTCTCTAAAAAAGATATATTGAAACTACACGCAGAAGCAACGGAACACACTGCTTCTATTATTCATATTACTTCGGTTCGACAACTGAGCAATATCGAAGTGCCGCATCGCGATCCGACGCACATTATACCTACGGCAGCGCGATCTGACGTACATGAAGACGAGGAGCATACTACTGCAGCTGGACAACTGAACAATACCAACATGACAATCCCCGCAGGTATTGCAGTTTACAACAGGTTCAATTCACTCTAATAGGCTTCACACTTCAACCATAGTCCATTTATCAGACTGATCTGCACATTTTCATTTTTTATTAGGTTCGTTACGAAGAAACTACATTCGTCGTAATATTCGACAGACGCAACTACAATTGCAAGGTCAGAGAAGGAGTGCACGTATTAGAGAAAGACGATTACGCAGTGTACCTACTGTCATGAATCCAAACACCACCCGCGTAGAGACCAATGATTGTCCAGATGCACTAACGTTACCACAAACTAACTTGGTCGAAGAAATGTTGCCTCGACCGGTGCATGATTTACGGCATGAACCAGGTACTACACTACGCCTATGGCCTATCTTTATCATCGGTACATCTTCAATACTTTTATCTTTCAATCAATATTCTAAATACATGCAGACGACTTGACTCGCACTGCTTCTACTATTCACATTACAGCTACCCAACAAAGCTCTCTTGCTCACAATCCAGTCATGACAACTGCCGCAATGCCGTTAGACACACATTTTGGAGAGGGACAACCCGCGGTAAGGATGAATGCTCGACAAATGCGCAATAGCCGCGTGATAATCCCCCCAGGTGCTGCAAATTATAAAAAGTTAACTTCTACGAAATTCTGTTTATCAGATAGATCCATAATATTTTTTATTTTTATTAGGTTCATTGCGAAGAAACACCAATCATCGTGATCTCAGGCTGACGCAACTACAACTGCAACATCAGAGAAGGAGTGAGCGTATTCGAGAAAGACGATTGGTCAGTGTCCCTACTGCCATGCTTCCAAATAGCCGCGTGACAATCCCCCCAGGTACTGTGAATTACAATAAGTTAACTTCTACCATATTTCGTTTATCAGGCAGATCCATAATATTTTTATTTTTATTAGGTTCATTACGAAGAAACTACAATCGTCGTAATCTCAGACAGACACAACTACAACTGCAACATCAGAGAAGGAGTGAGCGTATTCGAGAAAGACGATTTATCAGTGTCCCTACTGTCATGGTTCCAAACATCTCCTGCGGAACAATCAATGATTGTCCACCAACCTTGCCGTTTCTACAAAATCAATTGGACGAAGGAACATCTACCGAAGTTCGTCTTCCTCCTACCCACCCATCAACACGCAACCCATGTGCAAAGAATTGTTATCACGCCACTCGAGTTCCAGAGCTTCATCTCTTGCGCCCATCTGCATGTCCATACTGCCATGCAAAGCTATTCCACAAGGAGACTTCTGCTCTGTGCTGTTCTGGAGGTAGGGTAGATGTTAACCACATTCCAGAATCCACAGAATTGCTTAATCTCTTTACTGAGCAAAGCACAGCGGCGCGCACTTTTAGACAACATATACGTGCTTACAACCACGTCTTCTCCTTCACATCATTGGGGGTCACGCTTAACGAACGTGTACCAGCTGCTAATCACGGAGTCTACAGTTTCAGGGCACACAGTACAATGTATCACCGAATTGGTTCTCTTCTACCTGCACCTGGAAGTCGACCACGTTACCTACAAATGTTTATTTACGATACTGAACACGAATTAAATAACCGGTTGAGTGAAAATTCAGCTCTCGATGCAGGACTGATTCATAGGATCACCAACATTCTTAATACAATTAACCCATTCGTCCAAATCTTCAGGCAACTAGCAGGGCACCCTAACATACAACAATGCAGGTTACTGATTAAGGAAAGACCATCGGTAGAGCGACAATATTCGCTTCCGACTGCCTCACAAGTCGCTGCAATATTAGTTGGTGGAGAAGATTTCATGGAAGCAAATGAAAGAGACATAATTGTCGAGACAACTGATGGTCATTTGGTGCCTATCAAGGAATATTCCGGCTATTACGACCCTTTACAGTATCCATTGTTACTTCCTTACGGAACTTATGGGTGGCGTGGAGACGAGCGAATACCTCGAGCAGAACGAATAAGCTGTTGTGATTACTACACTTATTTGCTGCAGGTGACATCATCAAACATCAATCTGATGTGTTTACTTAGATTTTTTAATTTTGTTTGCTTACGATAAAATTTTTTATTAGATCCGCGGCAGTACGCCATCAATGCTTCTCCACTCAGGACGTTTGTGTTGAAACCGGAAAATCGGTCTCAAGTGGAGTTCGACCCTTGGGGAAGGGGTGACCGCGCACCTACTACCCTCAAGCAAACGATCTAGGCACAAGACTAGGAACACAAGGGACAGACCCAAGGTCTCAGCGTGGAGGACCCGCCGCATACCCGGAAGACTAACTGACTCTTCCCCTCCCAAGCCAAGGGCTGAGCTAAGGCACCTTCGGAGGGCTCTCTTGGCCGACCAGAACATCTGAGGAGGATCTCAAGATCCACTCCTTAACTAAAAGTGCCACCTCGGGTCTATGTAAAATGTTCCCCGCCCGTCTTACTATTAGCACAAAGCCGTCAAGCAGCCCTACTCTACGCAGCCCCAATTGGGCCGCTAACAGCGGAACTCCGCTACTCTGAAAGAATGGCAACGGGCCATCAGGGGCTTCCCGACATCTATACCTCGGGGCCCACACGGGGGGAGCGGTTCACGAACACACCGCTCGCCCAAGACAGGAGGAGTAAACTACATTCGCAGAGCATCACAGATATAAAAGAATATTACAGGAATATAAATTCCATACTCGGCACGCAGGCCGGAAATATAAACAAAAAGGCCTTCGAGGGCCGGCACAAGTTTGGGCTTAAGCCCGCTACTCCCCGCCTGGTACTGCAACACCTGTACGCCAACGTCTCGACGAGCGGCGGCCAACTAGTCATCGGTCGGCTAATTTAAGCGGGCCAAACATATTGCGCACACCCCATTTTTGGGGCTACGGAGCGCATTCCCTGCAAACGGCTAAATAAACAACTTCCTCGGAGTCTTCTCCGGGAACCCCAGAACATCACCAATCCGGCTCACACGTCCGGATGGGCTTCACACAGCATGCCTAAACCCGTACTCACGCTTCCGGGTACTAATGCAATTAACTGCGGGGACGTACACGTCAACCCGTCGGGGAGCTCCCTTCCCCCACCCGATGGTGGAGAGGGGCTTCCGTGCGAATATGGAAACAGAAGGCTTCACATGCCCAAGTTGAAACATCGTTACCCTTGTCGCGTGCTTGGCGGCTGGGACGGGAGAGGAGCTCCAAGTCGATCCTACTGCATACGGCCGCGTCGGTGGTCGATCTCCACTCCAGGCCGAGCCTTGCTCCAGGCCGAGCCTCGCTCCAGGCCGAGCCTCGCTCCAGGCCGAGCCTCGCTCCAGGCCGAGCCTTGCCCGGGCTGCTGCTTTGCCGGCGACGGGAGAGAGGGGAAAAGTGGCGGCCGGGCTGCTGCTTTGCCGGCGACGGCGGGAGAGAGCGAAGGAGGCCGTGCCCTAGCCCGGGCGGTGGCCGGAGGGAGAGAGGAGGCGGCGGCCCCTTGCTGCCCTAGGCTTAGGGCGAGAGAGGGAGGGCGCGGCGGCGGCGTTGCTTAGCCGGAGACGGGGAAGAGCGGGAAATGGGGCGGCGGCGGCGGCGGCCTTGCTTTGCCGAGGGTGAGAGAGGGAGGGCGCGGGCTCCCCCTTGCTGCTCCAGGCCGAGAGTGAGAGGGGGAAGGAGGCGGCGGCGTTGCTTAGCCGGCGACGGGGAAGGGCGGAAACGGGGCGGCGGCGGCGGGGTTCCAGGCCGATCGGGCTAGGGCTCTTCTCCTCTCTCCCCGATTTCTCCCCTGCCATTTCCTTTTTTTCTCTTTTTTGTAACCCGTCCCCCCCTCTATTTATTTTTCTTTCTTTTATTTTCCCCCCCAGCTGATCCCCTCTCACCCCCCCTGCTCCACCTGATTTCTTATATCCCCCTCCATCACTTATATATCATCTAATTATATATATATATATATATATATATATATATATATATATATATATATAATATATATAACCATATGCGCATAGAACCTCCGCGCGCACGCATGCACGAGGACACGTCTCCGAACGGGTCGCACCAACTCGTCGCCCACAACGCGCCTCCAGGCCGATATTTGGGGAGGTTCCCACTCGCCCGGCTACGGGGTTGTACACAATCCCCGCTCTTTTCGAGGTTGGCACAAGCTCGGAAAGAATCATCCAACCCAACGTATCCGGCGAGTGGGAGCCGACCCAAAAAAAAGTTTGAGAGAAACTGGAAACTGCGCTTGGAACTCCGCTCTCTCCACGACCTTTCTGATCTTTTGAGTCGCTCGATACTCTTTGGCTCACTGCCATCGAATTGACCTTATATCAATATTTACAACAGGTACATAATTTCTCGCGATATCGTTGTGAAACAACAAAGCCGTATCCTCTGTATCCTCTTGTACACGCTGAGCTAGTCCTTTCCCCCCAGGTGTGCCTACAACCCTGCCAGCTAGTGAGAGCCTGACAGCGAGTCTACCCGGGGCCGAGCAGCACTCGGGGTCCTGCAAAAACTCCAAGAACCAATCCTTTCCCCCCAGGTGTGCCTACAGCCCTGCCAGCTAGTGGGAGCCTGACAGCGAGTCTACCCGGGGCCGAGCATCACTCGGGGTCCTGCAAAAAGTCTCCACGAACCAACCCTTTCCCCCCAGGTGTGCCTACAGCCCTGCCAGCTAATGAGAGCCTGACAGCGAGTCTACCCGGGGTCCACTACTACCGCCATCGAGTGACTTCCGGCCTGCCAGCTAGGTGAGAGCCTGACAGCGGGATCTGCTCGAGGCCCACGGATGACACCGAGTGACTTCCGGCCCTGCCAGCTAGGTGAGAGCCTGGCAGCAGGATCTGCTCGGGTCCAAAACAACCGCCATCGAGTGACTTCCGGCCCTGCCAGCTAGGTGAGAGCCTGACAGCGGGATCTGCTCGAGGCCCACGGATGACACCGAGTGACTTCCGGCCCTGCCAGCTAGGTGAGAGCCTGACAGCGGGATCTGCTCGGGGTCCAAAACTACCGCCATCGAGTGACTTCCGGCCCTGCCAGCTAGGTGAGAGCCTGACAGCGGGATCTTCTCGAGGCCCACGGATGACACCGAGTGACTTCCGGCCCTGCCAGCTAGGTGAGAGCCTGGCAGCGGGATCTGCTCGGGGTCCAAAACAACCACGACTTGACTTTGCTCGAGATGGAGACATCTTATCTACTTAAGAGGTGCTGGAGAGTCAATTGCACAGATGCTTTTACAAATGGAGGACGCATTCTATACATAAGAGAGACGATCTGGAAGTCGCCAAATCGGGAAGCTGGCGTCCGAGCCTGTTCCTAATAATTCCTCCAATCGGAAGAGAGATGCAATCGGGGGGACATAGGCCGACGTGCAAGGGGGGAGCTGATCTCGGCCGTCAGTGCAGAGGCTCGGTCTTACAATAACGCTTAGAGTCCCGAGGCATCGTCCCATCATCCGAACTGGGCTATTTAGAAGGAACAGGTTGGACGTTTCGTATCCTGATCTAATGACAAAGATCACTTTCCGCCATGCCACTTGTGATTGCTTGGAGAGATCGGCCTTTTATCAAATCTGGGAGGTTAGCGTCTAGGCTCGTTCCTGATAATTTCCTCTAGTCGGAGGAGAGGTGCGATCGGGAGGACATAGGCCGACGTGCAAGGGGGAGCTGATCACGGCCGTTAGTGCAGAGGCTCGGTCTTACAATAGCGCTTAAAGTCCCGTGACACCGTCCCATCGTCCGAACTAGGCTATTTAAAAGGAATGGGTTGGACGCTTGGCTTCCGGAGTCGATCGCGAGGCTAACCCTTGAAGCCCTCAGAAGCTCGAGCGAATCGGTAATAAAGGGAAAAATTGACCGCCCTTGAATTACAGGAAAGAGATAACATATTACCGTTAGGGGGGAATCCTTTCGGTCACCCCGGCTCACAATACCTCTCAGCTGCTCTCTTACTCGATCTTGAAGATAATACCGCCAGGTTTCTCGTTGATGCAATAAGTGGGGACACACGGGTTTTCACAGGTAGAAGTGCTTCAAATAGGTGCAAATCCTACTCCAAATGCTATGGGATTCAAACAACAGCTATGGGAGGGGACTACTCTGAGTATGAGGACCTTACACACAAGTGTCAACGCATGACGTGGTCGTCACCTGGTTCCACTTCTATAGCCATGATGTTCGCCTGAGTTCTTCTGTGCTGGTCACTTTCCACGCTCACGCACCAAAATGTTGAAACCGGAAAATCGGTCTCAAGTGGAGTTCGACCCTTGGGGAAGGGGTGACCGCGCACCTACTACCCTCAAGCAAACGATCTAGGCACAAGACTAGGAACACAAGGGACAGACCCAAGTCTCAGCGTGGAGGACCCGCCGCATACCGGAAGACTAACTGACTCTTCCCTCCCAAGCCAAGGGCTGAGCTAAGGCACCTTCGGAGGGCTCTCTTGGCCGACCAGAACATCTGAGGAGGATCTCAAGATCCACTCATTAACTAAAAGTGCCACCTCGGGTCTATGTAAAAATGTCCGCCCGTCTTACTATTAGCACAAAGCCGTCAAGCAGCCCTACTCTACGCAGCCCCAATTGGGCCGCTAACAGCGGAACTCCGCTACTCTGAAGGGATGGCAACGGGCCATCAGGGGCTTCCCGGCATCTATACCTCGGGGCCCACACGGGGGGAGCGGTTCACGAACACACCGCTCGCCCAAGACAGGAGGAGTAAACTACATTCGCAGAGCATCACAGATATAAAAGAATATTACAGGAATATAAATTCCATACTCGGCACGCAGGCCGAAAATATAAACAAAAAGGCCTTCGAGGGCCGGCACAAGTTTGGGCTTAAGCCCGCTACTCCCCGCCTGGTACTGCAACACCTGTACGCCAACGTCTCGACGAGCGACGGCAACTAGTCATCGGTCGGCTAATTTAAGCGGGCCAAACATATTGCGCACACCCATTTTTGGGCTACGGAGCGCATTCCCTGCAAGCGGCTAAATAAACAACTTCCTCGGAGTCTTCTCCGGGAACCCCAGAACATCACCAATCCGGCTCACACGTCCGGATGGGCTTTCACACAGCATGCCTAAACCCGTACTCACGCTTCCGGGTACTAATGCAATTAACTGCGGGGACGTACACGTCAACCCGTCGGGGAGATCCCTTCCCCCACCCGATGTGGAGAGGGGCTTCCGTGCGAATATGGAAACAGAAGGCTTCACATGCCCAAGTTGAAACATCGTTACCCTTGTCGCGTGCTTGGCGGCTGGGACGGGAGAGGAGCTCCAAGTCGATCCTACTGCATACGGCCGCGTCGGTGGTCGATCTCCACTCCAGGCCGAGCCTTGCTCCAGGCCGAGCCTCGCTCCAGCCGAGCCTCGCTCCAGGCGAGCTCCTCCAGCCGAGCTCACTCCAGGCCGAGCCTCGCCGGGCTGCTGCTTTGCCGGCGACGGGAGAGAGGGGAAAAGTGGCGGCCGGGCTGCTGCTTTGCCGGCGACGGCGGGAGAGAGCGAAGGAGGCCGTGCCCTAGCCCGGGCGGTGGCCGGAGGGAGAGAGGAGGCGGGCGGCCCCTTGCTGCCCCAGGCTTAGGGCGAGAGGGAGGGCGCGGCGGCGGCGTTGCTTAGCCGGCGACGGGGAAGAGCGGGAAATGGGGCGGCGGCGGCCTTGCTTTGCCGAGGGTGAGAGAGGGAGGGCGCGGGCTCCCCCTTGCTGCTCCAGGCCGAGAGTGAGAGGGGGAGGAGGCGGCGGCGTTGCTTAGCCGGCGACGGGGAAGGGCGGAAACGGGGCGGCGGCGGAGGGGGTTCCAGGCCGATCGGGCTATGGCTCTTCTCCTCTCTCCCCGATTTCTCCCCTGCCATTTCTTTTTTCTCTTTTTTGTAACCCGTCCCCCCTCTATTTATTTTTCTTTCTTTTATTTTCCCCCCCAGCTGATCCCCTCTCCCCCCTGCTCCACCCGATTTCTTATATCCCCTCCTTCAATATATCATATATTATATATTATATATATTATATATATATATATATATATATATATATATATATATATATATATATATATATATATAAATTATAACCATATGCGCATAGAACCTCCGCGCGCACGTATGCACGAGGACACGTCTCCGAACGGGGTCGCACCAACTCGTCGCCCACAACGCGCCTCCAGGCCGATATTTGGGGAGGTTCCCACTCGCCCGGCTACGGGGTTGTACAGTTTGCTGCATCAATACGTAGTCGATAACTACATCAAAATTGAAACACAAAAACTCAGGTGGATTAGTCACATCAGAGTGATGTTTTCGTGCTGAGCTCTACCAGGGTTTACAAGATAGTTTAAATGTTGGAGAAAACGACACATGTACGTCTTTTAATAAACTGTTACATATAGAGCCACCTACGCATGCGATAACATTACTTTAATATACCTGTGATACATGATGTAAACTATTTTCAGCTGCAATCGGACGAAGAACTATTCTACCGTCTTCTTTCGTTGGTAGTCCGCGTGATATGTACCGGCGATACCAAGATGCTATGGCTATCGTGCGCAATTATGGCAGGCCAGACGTCTTCCTAACGATGACCTGCAATCCCTCTTGGAGGGAAATAACAAAAGAGTTGTGCCCTGGGAAAACACATCAGGACCGTCCGGATTTAGTATCCAGAATTTTCAATGCTAAATTTGATGT
>CM077163.1:219747251-219781398 GCA_039583875.1 Platanthera guangdongensis | reverse complement strand
GGGGCGGGGAAGCCCGCCGTCGCCCGGTCAGGTACTATCGCACCTGGCCGTAGGGGCGGAGCCCGTGTCGGGCACTCGTACTATTAGATAAAAAAACATGTCTTGGGGCAACATTTACACGACACAAAATACCTTTTAATTTTTTAAAATAAATTATTAGAGAGAGAAGACAGAAAGGAGAGAGAGGGGGAGAGTGTGGGGGCATAGGGAGAGAGGGAAAAGAGAGAGAGAGAGGGGGAGGAATAAGAATAAGAGGGAAAAATAATTTTTAGGTATAAAAATATATTTTTTTACAAATTAAATATTGTAATATTAATTTAGATTTTTACGATCATTTTGAGAACTCATATGTATATGTTGCGTGCGCAGTCCTCCGGACCCGTCGGGGGCGGGCAAAGCACGCCGTCGCCGGCCAGTACATATTGCATAGTATAAACATATTATGGTTATTTGTATTGAAGTCTATGTAGAAAGATCAATTAAAAAACTCACACACTTATATGGGTGATATTTAGGTGAATTCGATCGATTTGTGCTTCAATTGTCTCGAAATCGACTCGAAATTGAAACCAATTTCGAGCTGGCTCTTATAAATTTCTAGCCGGCTTGAATCAATTAATTATTTTTAATAAAAGTTTAGATGGTTTAATTCTCAAAATTAGATAATGAATACTTCTATAAATTAAGAATATCTGCCCATTACAATGTTGTTTTTACGCACAAGTAAACTCGTGTCTTAAGTGCATTTAATATTTTGTTTTTATGTTTTTTTTCTCTTCTCAAATTGTTAAAGTAGAAGGCATTAAATTGAAGGCAAAGAAGTACGTCTAATATTATTGTTTTTATGGACATGTAAATACATGTTCTAATTAATAAATATTTTCTCCGCTCTTGCAATTCCTAAAATAGAATGCATTAAGTTAAGTCAAGATCATACTAGGCAATTTTAAAAAATTTTAAAAACGTCTAAAAGGTTGTTTCCAAATTCCAACCAAAACAACAAAAACTAGTGTAAGATATCAATAATATTTTCAAAAATAATAGTTATTAAAATATACTTATCAAAATATATTTTAGAACATAAATATATATTCCACAAAAGTACAAATTAACAAATAATTAAATAATAATAAACATTGCCTATTAATTATCTTCAATTGGTAATAGATCTTCCATTGGTAATACTTAATATATTGGTGCACAAATCCATATATAAATAGAAACTCAAGATCCTATTAATTATCTCTCTTCGAATGATATATACAGAGAGAGAAAGAAAAAAAAAGAGTGAGTGAGAGAGAGAGAGTCTTAAGATTCAATTTTCTCTCATCGGCTTCCCCGTGTCAGTATCCGCACCTCTCTCTCTAGCTCTTGCTCTCAATATATATATATACACAGACGCACTTCGGCACTTAGGATCTCCGTCGCTGAAAGTGAAAGGTGTTGTGAGTTCGAGAATTGTGAGAGAGAGAGAGAGACGAGATAATGGAATTGAATGGCATTCTCTTCACGCTGCCAAAGAAAAATATGATCAGGGCTTGGACTGTGAAAAAGAAACCGGCAGCTGGTGTGGAAGAAGACAAAGCGGCGGTGCAGCCACCGACGTCAATGTTCGAGGAGTTAGAGATTATTAACGGCAGAAAGTTCTACGAGGCATCAACTGATTCCATCGTACATATTGTGGATGCCTGCACGGACCATTGTCCAAATTCTTCGTTATTGTTAGATTTAGGCTCAGTTTGGGGACTTATTTTTATTGGTCAAACAGTTACGATCCTATAAATTCGGCCTTAGAAGATAAATCCCCCAAACAGAGCCTTAATAATATTTTATCATTTTTCTTTGATTTATGACCTCATTATATTCCTAGTTGATTTATTTTGTAATTCTTTAATTAGACTTATTAAAGTTTCCAGTTTTCACTATTTTCATGAATCTTAATTATTTCAGAATATATATATATATATAGTATTATATCTTTCACTATTATAAGGAAAAAATTATCTTTGGTGAAACATTCAAAAATATGAATTATGTACACATTTTTATATTTTAATGACTTGACATATATTATAATTTATTTCAAAGAAATTATAATACAATGTCCATTCAAGTAATTACACTACCAAAAATTAGAAGTAACGATGAAAATCCATTTATATTCAAAAAGTTTTTTTAGTAAAACTCATACATCTACTATGGTAGGTTGTCATTAGGCATGTCAACGGTGTATTCAAGAAAGGTTGTCAATTGTCGTTAGACATATCAGTGATATTTTTGAGGTGATGACATTAAATAAATCAAATTTATTAAAATCAAAATTAATATTTTTACGTCAAAACGTATATTGTTTTAGAAAATAAAAATTGTAATATTTATGTATATTTTTTACGGTCATTTTGAGTACTCATATGTAAATGTTGTGCGGCAAAATCGTCTTAATGGGGCGGGCAAAACCCGTCGTTGTCGGTCGGGTTTCGCCCCCATCCATTTCCTGGATGCGACCGAAGGCCGCCCGAGAGCATCGAGCCGGGGCGGGCGAAGCCCACCATCGCTGGTCGGATATTGTCGCGCTTGGCCGTAGAGGCAGAGCCCCGTGTCGGGCACTCGTACTATTATATAAAAAAACATATCATTGGTGCAACATTTACACTACCCAAAACACCGTTTTTATTTTTTAAAAATAAATTATTAGAGAGAGGAGAGAAAAGGAGAGAGAGGAGAGAGAGGGGGAGAGTGTGGGGGCATAGGGAGAGAGGGAAAGAGAGAGAGAGAGAGGAATAAGAATAGAGAGAGAAAAAAAATAATTTTTTAGGTATAAAAATATATTTTTAAAAAAATTAAATATTGTAATATTAATTTAGATTTTTTTACGATCATTTTGAGTACTCATATGCATATGTTGCGGGCGCAGTCCTCAGGATCCGTCGGGGGCGGGCGAAGCACGCCGTCGCCGGCCAGTACATATTGTATATTATAAACATATTATGATTATTTTTATTGAAGTCTATGTAGAAAGATCAATTAAAAAACTCACACGCTCATGTGAATGATATTTAGGTGAATTCGATCGATTTGTGTTTCATGAATTGGCTTGAAATCGACTCGAAATTGAAATCAATTTCGTGCTGGCTCTTCTAAATTTCAAGCCGGCTTGAATCAATTAATTATTTTTAATAAAAGTTTAGATGACTTAATTCACAAGATTAGATAATGAATACTTCTATAAATTAAGAATATCTGCCCGACCATAACAATGTTATTTTTATGCACAAGTAAACTCGTGTCTTAAGTGAATTTAATATTTTGTTTTTATGTTTTTTTCCTCTTCTCAAATTGTTAAAGTAGAAGGCATTAAATTGAAGACAAAGAAGTACGTCTAATATTTTTGTTTTTATGGACATGTAAATACATGTTCTAATTAATAAATATTTTCTCCACTCTTGCAATTCCTAAAATAGAATGCATTAAGTTAAGTCAAGATCATATTAGACAATTTTAAAAAATTCTAAAAGGTTGTTTCCAAATTCCAACAAAAAAAACAAAAATTAGGGTAAGGTATCAATAATATTTTCAAAAATAATAGTTATTAAAATATACTTATCAAAATATATTTTAGAACATAAATATATATTCCACAAAAACACAAATTAACAAATAAATAATAATAAACTTAGTCTATTAATTATCTTCCATTGGTAATAAGTAATAATAAACATAACCTAATAATAATAAACATAGCCTATTAATAGTAAGTTGAGTAATATGATCTTCCATTAGTAATACTTAATATATTGGTGCACAAATCCATATAAAAATAGAAACTCAAGATCCTATTAGTTATCTCTCTTCGAACGATATATACAGAGAGAGAAAGAAAGAGAGAGAGTCGTAAGATTCAATTTTATCTCATTGGCTTCCCCTTGTCAATCCGCACATCTCTCTCTCTCTCTCTCTAGCTCTCACTCTATATATATACACAGACGCACTTCGGCACTTAGGATCTCCGTCGCTGAAAGTGAAAGGTGTTGTGAGTTTGAGAATTGAGAGGGAGAGAGGCGAGATAATGGAATCAAATGGCATTCTCTTCACGCTCGCAAAGAAAAATATGATCAGGGCTTGGACTGTGAAAAAGAAACTGGCGGCGGGTGCGGAAGAAGACAAAGCGGCGGTGCAGCCGCCGCCGTCAATGTTCGAGGAGGTGGAGATTATTAACAGCGGAAAGTTCTACGAGGCATCAACTGATTCCATCGTACATGTTGTGGATGCCTGCACGGACGATGCCAACTTTGTCTTCGCCATTGGGGTTAAAAACGGCACCATTGTCCAAATTCTTCGTTATTGTTAGATTAATAATGTTTTATCATTATTAATAATGATTTATCATTTTTCCTTTGATTAATGACCTCATCATATGCCTAGTTGATTTATTTTGTAATTCTTTAATTAGACTTATTAAAGTTTCCAGTTTTCACTGTTTTCATGAATCTTAATTATTTCAGAATATTTATGTATAGTATTATATCTTTCACTATTATAAGTAAAAACTTGTCTTTGGTGAAACATTCAAAAATATTAATTATGTCCTCATTTTTATATTTTAATGACTTCACATATATTATAGTTTATTTTAAAAAAATTAAAATACAATACATATTCAAGTAATTACACTATCAAAAAATTAGAAGCAATGATAAAAATTCATGTATATTCAAAAAGTTTTTCAGTAGAACACGTACACCTACTATGGTAATGGTAGGTTGTCATTAGGCATGTCAGCGGTCTATTTAATAAAGGTTGTCAATTGTCATTAGGCATATCAGTGGTATTTTCGAGGTGATGACATTAAATTAATAAACTTTATTAAAGTCAGAATTAATATTTTTACGTCAAAACGTATATTGTTTTACAAAATAAAAATTGTAATATTTATGTATAATTTTTTACAGTCATTTTGAGTACTCATATGTACATGTTGCCGGTGAAACCGCCTTAATGGGGCGGGCGAAGCCTGTCGTCGTCGGTCGGGTTTCGCCCCCATCTATTTCCTGGATGCGACCAAACGCCACCCGATAGCATCGATCCGGGGCGGGCGAAGCCCGCTATCGCCGGTCGGGTACTGTCACGCCTGGCCGTAGGGGCGGAGCCCCGTGTCGGGCACTCGTACTATTATATAAAAAAAAACATGTTTTTGGTGCAACATTTACACTACCCAAAATACCCTTTTATTTTTTAAAAATAAATTATTGGAGAGAGAAGAGAGAAAGGGAGAGAGGGGGAGAGTGTGGGGGGCATAGGGAGAGAGGGAAGGAGAGAGAGAGGGGGGAGGAATAAGAATAGAGAGGGAAAAAACAATTTTTTAGGTATAAAAATATATTTTTTACAAATTAAACATTATAATATTAATTTAGATTTTTATGATCATTTTGAGTACTCATATGTATATGTTGCGGGCGCAGTCCTCAGGACCCGTCGGGGGCGGGCGAAGCACGCCGTCGCTGACCAGTACATATTGCATATTATAAACATATTATGGTTATTTTTATTTAAGTATATGTAGAAAGATCAATTAAAGAACTCACACGCTCATGTGGGTGATATTTAAGTGAATTTGATCGATTTGTGCTTCAATTGGCTTGAAATCGACTCGAAATTGAAATCAATTTCGTGCTGGCTCTTCTAAATTTCAAGCCGGCTTGAATCAATTAATTTTTTTTAATAAAAGTTTATATGACTTAATTCTCAAGATTAGATAATGAATACTTCTATAAATTAAGAATAACTGCCCATAACAATGTTGTTTTTACGCACAAGTAAACTCGTGTCTTAAGTGCATTTAATATTTTGTTTTTATGTTTTTTTTTTCTCTTCTCAAATTATTAAAGTAGAAAGCATTAAATTGAAGACAAAGAAGTACGTCTAATATTATTGTTTTTACGGACATGTAAATACATGTTCTAATTAATAAATATTTTCTCCGCTCTTGCAATTCCTAAAATAGAATGCATTAAGTTAAGTCAAGATCATATTAGGCAATTTAAAAAAAATTTAAAAACTTCTAAAAGGTTGTTTCCAAATTCCAATCAAAAAAATAGAAATTAGCGTAAGATATCAATAATATTTTCAAAAATGATAGTTATTAAAATATACTTATCAAAATATATTTTAGAACAAAAATATATATTCCACAAAAGCACAAATTAACAAATAAATAATAATAATAAACATAACCTATTAATTATCTTCCATTTGTAATACGTAATAATAAACATAGCCTAATAATAATAAACATAGCCTATTAATAGTAAGTTGAGTAATATGATCTTCCATTGGTAATACGTAATATATTGATGTACAAATCCATATATAAATATAAACTCAAGATCCTATTAATTATCTCTCTTCGAACGATATGTACAGAGAGAGAAAAAAAGAGAGAGAGTCTTAAGATTTAATTTTATCTCATCGGCTTCCTCGTGTCAGTATCCGCACCTCTCTCTCTCTCTCTCTCTCTCTCTCTCTCTCTCTAGCTCTCGCTCTATATATATACACAGACACACTTCGGCACTTAGGATCTCCATTACTGAAAGTGAAAGGTGTTCTGAGTTTGAGATTTGAGAGGGAGAGAGGCGAGATAATGGAATCAAATGACATTCTCTTCACGCTGGCAAAGAAAAATATGATCAGGGCTTGGACTGTGAAAAAGAAACTAGCGGCGGGTGCGGAAGAAGACAAAGCGGCGGTGCAGCCGCCGCCGTCAATGTTCGAGGAGGTGGAGATTATTAATGGCGAAAAGTTCTACGAGGCATCAACTGATTCCATCGTACATGTTGTGGATGCCTGCACGGACGATGGCAACTTCGTCTTCGCCATTGGTGTTAAAAACGGCACCATTGTCCAAATTCTTCGTTATTGTTAGATTTAGGCTCAATTTGGGGACTTATATTTATTGGTCAAATGGTTACGATCTTATAAGTCCGACCTTAGAAAATAAATCTCTCAAACAGAGCCTTAATAATGTTTTATCATTTTTTCTTTGATTTATGACATCATATGCCTAGTTGATTTATTTTGTAATTCTTTAATTAGACTTATTAAAGTTTCTAGTTTTCACTTTTTCATGAATCTTAATTATTTCAGAATATATATATATATATAGTATTATATCTTTCACTATTTTAAGTAAAAAATTGTGAAATATCAATTATGTGCTCATTTTTATATTTTAATGACTTGATATATATTATAATTCATTTCAAAGAAATTAAAATACAATGCACATTCAAGTAATTACAGTATCAAAAAATTAGAAGTAATGATAAGAATTCATTTATATTCAAAAAGTTTTTTAGTAGAACTCGTACACCTACTATGGTAGGTTGTCATTAGGCATGTCAGCAGTCTATTAAAGAAAGGTTGTCAATTGTCATTAGGCATGTCAGTGGTATTTTCGAGATGATGACATTAAATCAATCAACTTTATTAAAGTCAAAATTAATATTTTTACGTCAAAACGTATATTGTTTTACAAAATAAAAATTGTAATATTTATATATATATATTTTACGGTCATTTTGAGTACTCATATGTACATATTGCCGGCGAAACCGCCTTAATGGGGCGAGCGAAACCCGTCGTCGGTCAGGTTTCGCCCCCATACATTTCCTGGATGCGACCGAAGGCCGCCCGAGAGCATCGAGCCGGGGCGGGCGAAGTCCGCCGTCGCCGGCCCGGTACTGTCGCGCCTAGCTGTAGGGGCGGAGCCCCATGTCGGACACTCGTACTATTATATAAAAAAACATGTCTTTGGTGCAACATTTACACTACCCAAAAGTCCCTTTTAATTTTTTTAAAATAAATTATTAGAGAGAGAAGAGAGAAAGGGAGAGAGAGGAGAGAGGGGGAGAGTGTGGGGGGAAAAGGGAGAGAGGGAAAGAGAGCGTGGGGGGGGGGGGGGGGGGAGGAATAAGAATATAGAGGGGAAAAAATAAGTTTTTAGGCATAAAAATATATTTTTTACAAATTAAATATTGTAATATTAATTTAGATTTTTTTACGATCATTTTGAGTACTCATGTGTATATGTTGCGGGCGCAGTCCTCTGGACTCGTTGGGGGCGGGCGAAGCACGTCGTCGGCGGCCAGTACATATTGCATATTATAAACATATTATGGTTATTTTTATTGAATTCTATGTAGAAAGATCAATTAAAGAACTCACACGCTCATGTGAGTGATATTTAGGTGAATTCGATCGATTTGTGCTTCAATTGGCTCGAAATCGACTTAAAATTGAAATCAATTTCGTGCTGGCTCTTCTAAATTTCTAGCCAGCTTGAATCAATTAATTATTTTTAATAAAAGTTTAGATAGCTTAATTCTCAAGAATAGATAATGAATATTTCTATAAATTAAGAATATCTGCCCATAACAATGTTGTTTTTACGCACAAGTAAACTCGTGTCTTAAGTGCATTTAATATTTTGTTTTTATGTTTTTTTTTCTCTTCTCAAATTGTTAAAGTAGAAGGCATTAAATTGAAGGCAAAGAAATACGTCTAATATTATTGTTTTTATGGACATGTAAATACATGTTCTAATTAATAAATATTTTCTCCGCTCTTGCAATTCCTAAAATAGAATGCATTAAGTTAAGTCAAGATCATATTAGACAATTTTAAAAAATTTTAAAAACTTCTAAAAGGTTGTTTCCAAATTCCAACCAAAAAAACAAACATTAGCTTAAGATATCAATAATATTTTCAAAAATAATAGTTATTAAAATATACTTATCAAAATATATTTTAGAACATAAATATATATTCCACAAAAGCACAAATTAACAAATAAATAGTAATAATAAACATAGCCTATTAATTACCTTCCATTGGTAATACGTAATAATAAACATAGCATAATAATAATAAACATAGCTTATTAATAGTAAGTTGAGTAATATGATCTTCCATTGGTAATACGTAATATATTGGTGCACAAATTCATATATAAATAGAAACTCAAGATCCTATTAATTATCTCTCTTAGAACGATACATACAGAGAGAGAAAGAAAGAAAGAGAGAGTGAGAGAGAGAGAGAGTCTTAAGATTCAATTTTCTCTCATCGGCTTCCCCGGCCTTGTCAGTATCCGCACCCATGGGCGGAACTAGCTCTGGGCACGACAGGGCACGGTAGGGCACGTGACCGACCAGTTTTTCGCTAAATTAGGTTCATATCCTCCTGCTCCCGTTCCCGTCGCCGCTCCCGGCTCCCGATCCCGTCACCGCTACCTGCTCCGGCTCCCGATCCCGTCTCAATCCCGTCGCTATACCTAGCGGGCTCCCGATCCCGTCCCGATCCCGTCGCTAAACCTAGCAGGCTCCCGATCTCGTCCCCATCCCGTCGCTAAATTAGGCTTCTTCTTCTTCTTCTTATTGTTCCTTATATTATGATGGGTAAAATAATGCATTAATTCTTACATTAGATATTGATAATTCACCTCCGAAGTCAACAACCTACTTGGAACCGCCAAAAGGTATGTGAAATAGCTTTAAATTTTCCACCTCTAATTGCTTTTGATGTCTTATTTGAAGTTTAATTGATCACCTTCTTTATTTTGTCCACTAGATTGTGTTATGAGTTGTTTTTATGATCTACTGCAGTAATTGTACACTAAATGTTATTTACAATTTTTTATTACGTTTTAGATATGCAACAAAATTGATTTCACATTTAATGAAACATTGTGCCGCTTGAAGTCAAGTCTCTTATGAGTTTTAACATATTTTTCAAATTTTAGAAAGTTTTTTCTACCCATAAAGTCTCAGCGTGTAACATTCTAAAGTAATTATCACTCTAAAGAAAGAAGCATGTAAAAGGAAAAATATCATGTTCAATTTAAAGGGTCAAGATTTAAGGTCATCACATGAAGGTACAAGGCTCTAGAAGAAGAGAAAGAATGAATCAAATAGTTTATTCATCCCCAATTGGGGGTATTTACACTTGTACAATAATCCAATTTGATATCACCTCAAACTCATGAAAGGAATAGTCTTGGGTTTGGAATTTTAGTGAAGAAATCTACCGTCCCCATTTGAGAGGAAACACACGTCAGCATATTATTCCCATAAAATACTTATACCTAAAAATTATCCATCTAAGGTGACATATGAACGTGCCAAGAGTACCAAGACAGAATATCTGGTAGTGGTATCCCTATAAGTAACCAAACAGATGCTCCTCAATGATTCTGGATGGTCGAGATGTGAGAACGAGTTATGTGCTTTCAATCCGTCTAAGTCTAACAGGAAAACCAATTCTTTTGTAATTTTATGTTCATTTTTTGATTGTAATATTATGTTCAATATTTTCATTACAAAATATCTCTGCAAAAAATAATTTCGGGGCGCTGCCCCCGAACCCCCGCTCAGGGTGCGCTGCCCCCCGAACCCTTCGAATTGACAATACTTAGATTGTGCCCGTGCGACTTCAAAATATTAGTTCCGCCACTGTCCGCACCTCTCTCTCTCTCTCTCTCTCTAGCTGATGGAGGCCGTCGGCTCAGCCGGGGGACCGGGCGGGTTGGAGTGTGGCAGAGCCGACACACCGTACTGGGGCTTCCACTTCCATGTTTCTCTCTGCAGCCTGTGGCTCTCCCGCGGGATGGGTATAGGGAAAATAGTAAAGCCTGATTCTCATCTCATGTCCGTCAAAACTTAATAAAAAGGTGAAAAGGGACTTATTTGAGAGAGAGAGGTGAATGTTAAAGGACTAATTTGAATCAAATATAAATTAAATGACCAATTTGAAATCATATCCATACTTAAGGGATTGATTTGAATATATAGTCTTTTTTTTGCTTCAGTAAGTTACTAATTAATGTGATTGAGTGCATTTTTGGCAACACAATAGTTATGACAATCACAAAAAATAGCCTTGAACATAAAAGTGGTTGAAATTCCTTAGATGAGGGCCCGCTGTACCTGTACGTGGACAATTGCTAATAACTAGGGATGCAAGTTGAGTTGAGCCGGCTCGAAAGCTCGATGAGTCAGCTCGACTCGAGCTTGAGCATGTCGAGCTCGAGCTCGAGCTCGTCGAGCTCGAGCCTGATTTTGAGCCGAGCTCGAGCCTAAGTATCCCTGTTCACGAGCTCGCGAGCCGGCTCGCGAGTTTTTTTAATTAAATAATATATATTATTAATATTAAATATTTTAATATATTATAATATTAACATAATATTAATATAATATTATTAAAATAATAGTTTTATATTATTAACATAATATTAAGTTCGAGCCGAGCTCGAGCTCGAGCTCGAACCGTGCTCGTCGACCTCGAGCTCGAGCCTTTTAAAATAGGCTCGTCGAGCTCGAGCTCGAAAAAAGAAGCTCGAGCTCGAGCTCGAGCCAGCTATTTTTGATGAGCTCGACTCGAGCTCGACTCGTTTGCAGCCCTACTCATAGCTGCCACATTCCCAACTGTCGCCTGTAAAAATTTGAAAAGTAGGAAAAGTCGCAGGAATACTCAACCAATCAATCAAATAAATCAGAAACAGTAGAAGAACAAGAGCTGAAATTGTAATAACTTCTATCTTCTTTACAGTGCGAGTTATACATTGCGATACATGATTGAGCAATGCATCCGATGTAAACAAAAAATATATAAAAGACAAGAACAAGTCGGCCGGGCAGAACTCCAAGACCGCCTAGCCGCAAACTGCGAGCTGAAACCTCCTATCAGCCAGACCGCCTATTCACCCGAACAGAACTTGGCGAACAGCTTTATTGAACAGCTGCTGGAGAACAACCTGTCCGCACTCTACCCGCCTGACCGCAAAGATCGGCTATCCGCAGAAACCGCGCGAACAGATACTGTTGAACCGAACTGAACTGAACTGGGAAACAGTCAACCCGCTGAGACCAGACGAACTGCCTTATTGAACTATCTGCAAACTTTGAGGAAGAAGACTTTTAGTCGCACAAATTGCGGCCTACTGATAAACCACAAACTATTATCCGCGAACTGAACCACACTGAACCTCCACTGCCAAGCCGCTAGTACTAGATGCCTAGTCGCTCAGTACTAGCCACACAGCCTGTACATCACAAGTCAACTACACTTAGTCGTGCGATTAACACAGTCTAACTGCTAATTCAAGAATCAAGCTAAATCATTATTACCGTTAAGAATGACAAGTCGGGACCCCTATTTATAGGCAACCAAGGGAGTGCAGCCATTGCCCATAAGCGAACTGCGTCTAACAACAACAGACCGCAAGTCGTGTTGCGAATAAACCTGGTGACTTGAGAAACAAGTCGCGCACCCCGAGCTAACACTACGACTTAGGCAACCAACCCAGACTGGACACTTGTACAATTTGTCCAAGTCAACAACAACAACGGTCTCTAGAAATAGACCTCGTGGATAGAGAACCATGTTACCGCCAAGAACCAGACTACGCACTCTGCGCAAACACCGAAGTCGACGCGGACTGACAACCTTCTAGATATAAACCACGCGGCTTCTTCTAGATCCAGAAAACCCGCAGACTGAGCAGTCTCCATGGTCTCATATGTCAGACCGCGTATACTGCGGTTAGCTAAGTCTAACTGCACAGTTAAATTCTAGGGAACTTGTAAGACAGACTGCGAGAAATGTCTGTAGCCAAGAACCTGGCTATCCTCCACATCTGTACGCGCTAACCGCACGCGGTATCGACGGTTTGTGCAGTCTGCACCATCCCGACCGTTCACTTCCAACTTCAATAATTTCAACACTCCCCCTTAAAGTGAGAAGTGCATGCCATCCCGAGCAGTCCCTGTAATAACACAAATGGTCCCTTCGACATCAGTTTTGTGAAGATGTCAGCGGCATTGTCCTGGCTCTGCGCATATTCTACCATCAGAGATCCCTCTAGCACCTCCCAAACGAAGTGATACTTGATCTCGATGTGCTTTGTCCTCACATGATAAACTAGATTAGTAATCAGCTTGAGAGCACTCTCATTATCACCGCATAATAGAGTCAGATCCCGCACCTCCTCATGAATGTCCTCACCTACCTCCTCAGCCAGATGACTTCTTGTGCTGCCAAGAAAAACGCCTTGTATTCAGCTTTAGTGGTGGAGACAGACACAAAATCTTACTTCTTGGTACACCACGTCATAATTGTCGATCCGCACATAAAGACGTAACTAGTCGTCGACTTCTAATTATCTGTGTCTTCCTCATAATCAGCATTTATGTAACCGTGCAGGTTGAAACTTGCGTTCCTCTTATAAAAGAGACTCATATTTGCGGGGGACTTCACATACTTTAAATTGCTCTTTGCAGCTACCAGATGAGGCTTTCACGGCTCCTACATATATCAACTTACTTGACGCACAACATAAGTGATATTCAGCCTTTTAATCGTCAAGTATATGAGAATCCCAACCAATGCCCGGAACACCAAGGGATCTGGAAGAACTCTTTCCTCATCACACTAAAGTTTAAGATCTACCTCCAGTGGAGTAGAGCTGTTCCTCCCCTCCTTCATGCCGAACCGTTTAATGATCCGCTCCGCATAGCCTTTTTGGGAAACGAACACACCGCTCTTTTTCCACTCCACCTCGAGATCAAAAATGGTGGAGCTTCCCAAAATCTTTCATCTAGAATCTAATAGTTAGCTCTGCCCTGAGCCTAGCTACCTCCTCCTTCGAGTTCCTCGTGATGATCATATTATCAACATATAGTAGTACCAAAACCTGAAGCTCCCTCATCTTATTTACGAACAAACTTGAATTAGAATTTGAGGCAAAGTATCCGCAGAATTGGAGGTATTTTGCGATCTTTTTGTACCACGCCCAAGCCGCTTGCTTCAAGCCATAGAGGACCTTCTTTAGTTTATAGACGTGCCCTGGATGTTCTTCAAAAACATAACCAAGTGCTGAACTATGAAGATGTCATTGTCAATCTCGTCATAAAGAAAAGCATTTTTACATCGAATTGTCAAATCTTCCACCATTGGCAAGCCGCCAAAGCAATCACCACCCAAATTGAATTCATCTTCGCCATCGAACTAAACATCACCTCATAGTCTTCCTCATATCGCTACGAGAACCCTTGAATTACAATGCAAGCCTTGTACCACTCGATACTACTGTCAGCCTTCTTTTTGAGCTTGTATACCCACTTACAGGTCATAGGAGTGATGTCATCGACCTTGGGCACAAGAGCTCAAGTCTCATTCTTCATGAGAGCAACCATTTACTCATCCATGATATCTTACAACTCCTTAATGTCAGTGGCATTCTCAAAGCATGAAGGCTCCCGCCCATCCAAGGGACCTGCGAAAAAACATGAGACAAAACTCACCATGTTCCCATTTCTGTACCGAGATGGTGAAATAATGGTCATCTTAGACCTCTGTAATGCCTGACCCTGATCCACCAGACCAACTACTTCTTCTGCACCAGCTTTTCTCTCGGGCATACTAGGAGCATCACTCCCCTACTTCCAAAACTAGAAACACCCACCCTGAGCTAGATGTAGTTGGAGCTCCTAATGATACATGCAGCTCCGCTAGAAGATCCTGAGCAGCTTCCTCTTTCCCATCATCCACCCTATTCTCATGCTGTTACACAAAGGAGCTACCCTGGTATAATGTTAACTCGTCAAATACTATATCTATTGAGACGATAAACTTCTTTATCGCAGGGTCCATACGCTTCCAGCCTTTCTTCTACTCGTCTAAGCCAATGAAGACAAGATTCATTGCCTTCACATCTAGCTTCATCCTGAGCATGTCTGGAACGTGCACATAGTAGGTGGATCCAAAAACTCAAAGGTGTGCTACACTAGACTTCTCCTTGAACAGAGCTCATATGGAGACTTCATATTGTTGGGGTTCAATAGCATCTGGTTGATCACATAAGCTTTGCAGGTCATTCCTTTTGCCCAAAAGGCTCTGGTAATTCCTTTGGAGTAAAGCCAGCTCTTGCAGGTCTCTGTTAGATGGCGAATCTTCCTTTTTACAATGTTGTTCTGTTGTGAAGTATGTGCGCAAGATAGCTTCCTCTAAATTCCATGCTTTCTGCAGAAGTTGAGAAACTCATTAGAAGTGAACTCTCCTCCATTAAATGTTCTCAACTTCTTGATCCCCAAATTTAGCCGGCATTTCACAAGCTCCTTGAACTCCACAAACTTTTGAAAAAGCCTCTGACTTCTCCTTCACGAAATATCTAGTGAAATCATCAACTAGAATCAAGATAAATCGGTTACCTCCAAAACTGTGAGTGATAGTCGGTCCCATCAGGTCACCGTGGATGCATTCCAACGATGCCTTACACCTAGACATGGACTTGTCAAATGGAAGGCGATGAACCTTACCATACTGGAATCCAGTACAAACATGACCATCACCAAGAGATGAAAGACTAGGTAGGTCTTTCACCAAAGCTCTTGTTGCAATAACCTTCAGCTTATCCATCCATACATGTCTCAGTCTTTCATGTCAGATAATCACTCTATTGTTGTCCCTCATCTTATCAACATAAGAGTTTGCAGATAAAACAAACAAGTCTTTTACTCTTATGCCAACATAAGTCACAACAGCTTTCACCACTAACACGTTCCGGAGAAATTTCATTTATGCAAGGAAAATAGAATGTGATACCTCACATTTACAGCGATGGTCATAGAGAACATGTTTTTTCTTCATTATAGGCACGTGATAAACACTTCGCAAAATGAGTGACCCCTTATCACTGCCTAAAAAAACTATACACTTCTTCTCGACTGCAAGCATCGTATCATCAGCAGTAACAATAACATCATTGAAATAGTATGCCTATAGAGAAGAAAACTTTGACTTGTCCCCGGTGAGATGATGTCCGCACCCCGAGTCAACGATCCATTCATACTTGGAGTTGACTGAGGCTATGTTATGAATAGTTGTTGCAGATGTCTACCATGCATGCATTCCCCCATCCACCTTCATCATCCCTGGATTCAGCTTCTCCTTTTCCTGCAACATGCCCCGGTTGAAGATTAACTTTACGGTCCTTCATGATATGACCAAGATTATTGCACCTGTAGCATCTTGGTCTTCTCTTTCTCCCTCCATCCTGCTTAGGAGCCTAGCTCCTTTCCTGCTGTGATGAAGTAGATGGACCATCTTCTACAAGTGTCTTCTTCTACCTATCTCATCTCTTCTTCTTACCAGAATAAAGAACTTCACAATCTCCTCTTGAGATAGTGCATCCAGCCATCTGCCTTGTTAAGCTCTCCTGTGAAACAAACATATTTTTCAGCTCCAGTAATGATGGATGATTGGCCCAGCCCTGAACAGACATAACAAAGGACACATATTCCTTTCGTAAGCCCAGATAATGTGTCTCTTCAGCTTCGCCTCTGAAATAGGCTCATCCAGCTCCAATGCTGAAATTTCAATGCATAGGTTCTTCATCTTCAAGAAGAAAGACGATATAGACAGCTCTCCTTGAGTTGCTTTCATCAACTCATTCTCTAGAAATTGTAGTCGTGCTACATTCTTCTTATTGAATAGTCCATCCAAGGCCGTCCAAATCTCAGTAGCCGACCCACATCCAATGTTATGGTTGAAAAGCTCCTGTGAGATTATCCGCTTTAAAGTGAACACTGCCTTCATATTCGTTCTCCTACAAGCCCTTACAGCCTCATTATTTCCTCCAGCAACAACTACCTCTTGTCTGTCGTCTCCACAGACACATCCCAAAAGTCCTCGCCTAAAAGATAGATCTCCATGCAAAACCTCAACTTCTTAAAGTTAGTCTATGTGAGAATCTCAATTCCATGACCTCTTACATAATCGACTTTCATTGCTGTAACTCTTGTTCATTTGAAACTTCCAAAGAATTAACAAACCTCTATGGTTGAACACTACTAACTCTTATGTACCTCTGACACCATGTAAAAATTTGAGAAGTGGGAAAGGTCGCAGGAACACTCAACCAATCATGCCAAATAAAGCAGAAGCAGTAGAAGAACAAGAGCTAAAATTGTAATAACTTTTATCTTCTTTACAGAGCGAGGTATACATTGCGAGACATGATTGAGCAATGCACCCGATAGAAACAAAAAATACAGATAAAACAAGAACAAGCTGGCCGGACAAAACTTCGAGACCGCCTAGCTGCAAACCACGAGCTGAAACTGCCTATCCGTCAGACCGCCTATTTACCCCAACAGAACTCGGCGAACAACTTTATTTAGCAACTGTTGGAGACCAATATGTCCGCACTCTGCCCGCCTGACCGCAAATATCGACTATCCGTAGAAACCACGCGAATAGATACTGTTGAACTAAATTGAACTGGGAAACAGTCAGCACGCTGAGACCGGGCGAACTACCTTATTGAACTATCTGCAAACTCCGAGGAAGAAAACTTCTAGTCGCATAAATTGCGACCTGCTGATAAACCACAAACTGCCATCCGTGAACTGAACCACACTGAGCCTCCAATGACAAACTGTCAGTACTAGTTGCCTATTAGCACAGTGCTAGCCGCATAGACTGCACACCACAAGTCAATTTCACTTAGTCTCGCAGTTAACAAAGTCTAACCGCTAGTTCAAGAAGCGAGCTGATTTTTCAATGTTCCCGTTAAGAATGATAGACCGGGGACCCCTATTTATAGGCGACCAAGGGAGAGCAGTCACCGTCCATAAGCGATAGAATGACCCCCCAACAAACTGCGACTAGCAACAACAGACCGCAAGCCGAGTTACGAATAAACCTAACGACTTGAGAAACAAGCCGCGCACCTCGAGCGGACACCGCGACTTAGGCAACAGACCCCGAACCGGACTGGACACTTGGATAATTTGTCCAAGTCAACAACACCAGCGGTCTCTGTAAATAGACTGTGTGGTAAGAGAACCAGGCCTCAGCCAAGAACCGAACTACGCACTTTGCGCGAACACCGAAGTCGGCGCAGTTTGACCACTTTCCAGATACAAACCACGCGACTTCTTCTCGGTCCAGATAACCTGCGGGCTGAGCGGTCTCCGCGGTTTCATATATCAGACCGCGCAGGGGGCGAAGCTACAGTGTTTATAAGGTGGGCAAATGCCCACCTTATCATTTTACAAAAAAATCAATTATTATTAACAAAAAACCAATCAGACGGTTCAAATTTGCTGAAAGCTCGGTTCTAGCTAGGTTTAAGAAATAAATCGCGTGAAAAGCACTGGAGATTTCAGCAAATTTAAGGAAAATAGGCGTCCTGGCGCCCGATAATGTACACGACGTCTGACGTCTTGAAAATTTAAGGAAAAAAGGGAATAGACTGCGGTTTTTGCACAAACCGCAGTCTATTCCCCTCAATATTATAATTTTTTTTATTTACAACGTTATTTTTCTTAATTTAAAACGGCAAAAAAAATCTAATATTTTAGACAGATTTTAGACTGCGGTTTTATAAAAAAACCGTTGTTTAAAGTAAATATACAGGCTTTAGACTGCGGTTTTATAGTCTAAAGTATTATAAACCGCGTCTTTTGAAATAAGACCTACTATATGACATTTTTAGAAAATATGTTCAACATAAAAGTTGTAGATCTCGTCAAGATCTACAACTTTTATGTTGAACACTGTTCCTAAAAATATCATATAGTAGGTCTATTTTTTAAAATGGCGGAACCCGGGCGGAACTATGCGGATTGCATTGTTCGGTTAGGGTTCCGCTCTTTTTGAAATTAGACCTATTATATGACATTTTTAGGAAAAGTGTTCAACATGAAAGTTGTAGATATCGACGAGATCTACAACTTTTATGTTGAACACTTTTTCTGACAATGTCATATAGTGGATCTATTTTGAAAAATTGTATTTTAAATGAAAAAAAAATATAATACTTTAGAATGCGGTTTTATAAAAAACCGCAGTCTAAAGTATTATAATTTTTTTTCATTTAAAACGTGGCTTTTAAAAACGTGACTTTTGAAAACGTGACGTTAAGCAAAAAGGGCCAAAGTTTTATCAGTATAGACCGTGGTTGATAAAACCGCAGTCTATACCCTACTACTTAAATCGAAAAAAGTCGTGATTTATTTTTTTCACCTAGAGTTTTTACGTCTGCTGCTTTCCCGAAAAGTTCCTGGCGATTTTCTTGTGAAAATTTCAGCCCTCCATTGCTTAGATTTGGTGAGTGATGATTTTTCTTAAAAAAATTAAAGTTGTTTAATTTCATTTTATGTTGATTTACTTTGTTTTATGTACTTTTTTTGATTTTTTTTATTGTTTAGGGTTTTTGAGTTGTTTAGGGTCAGTTCTGAAATCTGCTCTCAATGCAGTAGACGATGACTCATGCTGGCCTTCAGGTATCATTTGAATCATTTAGTTTTCAATGTTTTGTAGATGCCCTGTTTGTTAGAGGCTTAGAGTTTAGTCTTTTATAAACTTTTAGTTTTCATATCATCATATGTTGTTTGATGTTGTTCGGTTAATCGGTTTTGAGATGCTCATGTAGTCATGTAGAAACTGAATATATTCTTAGCTGAAAAATTGCAGTATAATTGTGGTAGCATTTAAAATGAGGAAGGAGAATCTGCAGCACTTGTAAGCCTAGTCCACCGTCCACCTCTTGTTGCTCGTATTCTGCTTTCAATCGAGACTAGCCATGGAGCATTATTTCAAAAAATCATCAACAACACCTCCGAGCGCACGACTTAAAATTGCGACTCAACTCGAAAAAGGAGAATCATATTGTAAAAGAGTTTGCTTAGAACTTGATCCTGAAAATCCACCTGCAGATCCTGGGTTGCGCAGGCCGATCATAGACTACCAACTTAAGGATAGAGAGAAAGTTTGAAGAATGTACTTATTAAGAGGTCCTTGCCAACTAACTAAGCATCAATTTCCACAAGTTATGCAAGGGGAATCTTTGAGGCGATTTAATCCAAAATGGTTTCATGATCATCCAACTTGGTTAGAGTATAACATAGAAAAAGATGCTGCTTATTGCCTATGTTGTTATTTCTTCAAATCTAAAAACAAAGAGCATGTTGGAAGTAGTGATGCTTTTGTTATAGAAGGATTTAAAAATTGAAAAAGAAATGATAAACTTCAATTACATGTTGGGGGACCTAATAACATTCATAATAATGCATTGAAAAGTTGTGAAGATTTGATGAACATGATCAACATATTGAGACCATAATGAATAAACATATTGATCAAGATCGTAGTGACTACAAACTTCGCTTGAACAATTGATGCACGATTTCTATTACGGCAAGGACTGACATTTCGGGGCCATAATGAATCTTTTGATTCACATAATCAGGGAAATTTTTTGGAAACTTTGAAGTTGATGACGAGCTTAAATGAAGAAATGAAAAGGGTTTGTTTAGACAATAATCCTGGTAATCTAAAGTTAATTTCATCAGATATTCAAAAAGATATTTTCTCTGCTTGGCAATGGAGAATACCAATTTGATAATTAAAGATCTTGGAGATGCTTTGTTTTCTATTCTGGTCGATGAAGCTCGTGATGTATCTATAAAAGAGCAGATGTCAGTTGTTATACATTATGTTAACATACATGGTCAAGTGGTTGAACGTCTATTGGGAATTACTCATATTATTGATACAACATCAAAATCACTATTATCAGAAGTTGAAGCACTTCTAATGAAACATAATTTGAGTTTGTCAAGAATCCGTGGTCAAGGTTATGATGAAGCTAGTAACATGCAAGGAGAGTTTAATGTTAAAGCACTAATTTTAAAGGAGAATCAATAAGCATATTATGTTCATTGTTTTGCGCATCAACTTCAGTTAGCACTTGTCGCTATTGCAAAAAAAACATAAATATAGCATCTGTTTTTGAATTGGTTACTAATATAGTGAATCTGGTGGGCGGATCATGTAACCGTCATGATATTTTGCAAGAACAACAGCATAAAAAGATCAAGGAAGCGCTTCAAAATAGTGAACTTGCTAGTGGTCAAGGCTTAAATCAATCAGCTACTTTAAAACGAGCTGGAGATACACGTTGGAGTTCACATTATAATACTTTGATCAGCTTGACAAATATGTTCTCTGCAATTATTGATGTTCTTGATATTATTGTCAATGATAAGAAATTAAGATTAGATCAAATATTGGAAGCGTACACTCTTCTAAAGTCAATACAAACTTTTGATTTTATATTTTCATTTCATTTGATGATCAAAATATTAGGGATCACATATGAATTATCTCAAACATTACAAAGGAGAGATCATGATATCGTCAATGTTATGACATTAGTTAAGATATCAAAATATCGACTGCAACTGATGAGAGATAATGGATGGGATTCCTTGATAGCAGAAGTTTCTTCATTTTGTAAGAAGCATAATATAGAGATTCTAAACATGGATGCAACTTATGTTATTCCGGGACGATCACGTCGGAATGTTGAGACAACAACTACTTTGCATCATTTTCGAGTTGGTTTATTCTATCCAGCAATAGATTTACAACTTCAAGAACTCAACAGTCGATTCAATGAAACTAATACTGAGTTACTACTTTGTGTATCTTGCTTAATTCCAACTGATTCATTTGTTGCTTTTGACAAAAAGAAGTTGATTCAAATTGTTTTGATGTATCCAAAAGAATTTCCAACAGTTCAACTTTCTACAATTTAGCTTGACAATCAATTAGAAACTTACATCCTAGATATGAGATCAAATGACGATTTTACAAATTTGAGAAGTATTGGAGAACTTGCTGAGAAGTTAGTTGAGAAGAGAAAAAATATAGTATATTATCATGTTTATACTCTTATAACTCTTGCACTTATATTACCAGTTGTAACAGCGACAGTTGAAAGAGCGTTTTCTGCAATGAAGATTATCAAAAATCGTCTCCGTAACAGAATATCAGATCAGTTTATGGTGCATTGTTTGATCACATATATAGAAAAAGAAACATTTAATTCTATCGATGATGAGAAGATTATGTTTTGTTTTCAGAATATGAAGTCTCGACGAGGAATACTATAAATATTTCATCAGATGTTGAAGTATTTTGGGAAATATTTAACTTTGAAAGTTATTATGTATGCAATTAGATTTTCAGCACTAAAATTTTATATTGGGTTTTGCATTTTTAATTTTTTTTAGGTTTTAATACTTTGATTAATTTTTTAATATTTCATAATACAAAGTTTGCACACCTTATACTTTAATCCTGACTTCGCCACTGAGACCGCACATGCTGCGGTTAGCAAATTTTAAGACTGAAATAAAACATTACTGTTGCTTTATTTTACTCATCAGTTCTGTATTTATTTGATAACCATCATTAGTATCAGAGCTAACGTTGTGCTTCGTCTAAACATCATTGGAGGATGGCCTCTTCTAGTACCTTCTCTTTGTCACAGTCATCGTTTCTAG
The DNA here is from genome assembly GCA_039583875.1 of Platanthera guangdongensis. NCBI lineage: Eukaryota > Viridiplantae > Streptophyta > Magnoliopsida > Asparagales > Orchidaceae > Platanthera > Platanthera guangdongensis. Next base: position 219,758,992 of record CM077163.1, on the reverse strand, counting down.
TGTTTAATGAGGACAAATATGATTTTTGGAATATTCATATGTGTGTTGTGTTTACTTCTCTTGGTCTTTGGGAAATTGTAATCGACGGCCCGTCTCCTCTTGTTGCAGATAAAACCCCAGAAACCTCAAAAGATTTTAAATATATTGTAGAAGAAAAACAAAAAGATGTCAGGGCAATGTGTAGGATTTATCAAAGTATTTCTAAAAACATATTTCTACGAATTATGGGTGCAGAATTTGACAAAGTGGCAAGGGATATTCTGCGTATAGAATATATGGGAGATGAGAAGGTTAATGAATTAAAAATGCAAAATGCTTGGCGAGATTTTGAAACATTAATGATGAAACCAGGTGAAACAGTGAAGTCTTTAATTATTAGCTAGAACACTCCACATCATGAACCAAATAAAGAGTCATGGAGACAGTCAAAGATAAGAAAATTGTGCCTAAACTTCTGTGTTGTCTCCCACCTAGTTTTTATCAAATTGTCACAGCAATAGAAGAATTTAAGGACTTAAAAAACTTTATCACTTACTACACTAATGTGATTCCTAAAAACACATGAAGATAGATTAATATAGAGTAATCAGCCTTTGCAGCATGCCCTACAGGCTTAATTAAATCTCTCAAAGCCAAAGTTTCGTGTAGTAAAGAAAGGAAACCAACTAACTAGAAGTCCTGCAGTAAATAAACAAAAACAAATCTAGAATACTGAAACTTGAAAAGAGGCGGCAACAAGCAGTAACCTAGAAATAATGGTGAGTTATATTGCATAATATGCAAGAAAACTAATCATAATTCTAGAGACTGTTTTTGGAGATGTAAAACCTGTCACATCCCAAATCATTCAGAGTCCAACTGCTGGAATAAAGGAAATGAACAAGTAAAATTAGTTGAGACACAAGAGCAACAATCAGAACAAATGTTATTTACATCTGGGTAGATTAAAGACAGTAATCCTGAAGCTTGGTATGTTGACAATGAGTGCTCCTCCCATATGACAAATAATAAGGCTAATTTTAGACAGTTAGATGAGAACTAGAAATCTAAAGTTGCTTTAGGCAATGAAAGTATCATTATAATTGAAGGTAAAGACACTATATCAGTTCAACTATCTTCTGGAACTGTCAAACAAATACCAGAGGTATTGTTTGTTCCTACTCTAACACAATCTTTTAAATGTGGGGCAGTTAATTACAAAAAGATACACATTTTTATTTAATAAAACTGGTGCACATATCAGTTCTATTGCCATTGGTGACTATATTGCCTCAGCAAGGATTACCAATAATCATCTATTTTTATTACAGATGGCTCGTCTACCTCAGAGTGCCTTCTCATGTCAACTGCAGAGTTGCATCTCGCCACTTACTCCTTGGCATCATAGGCTTGACCACCTTCACTGGCAAGTTATTCAAAAGTTACAAAATAAGGAATTGGTGATTGGCCTTCCTTCCTTCTCTGATCAAACTGCACAATTTTGTGAAAATTATGCATATAGTAAAGCACATAAAAGTCCATTCCCAAAAGCTGTTATGATGAAAGCTCTTTAGTACATGGAGATCTATGGGCCCCTTCCTCTACTGCCTCTTTTGGAGGAAAAAAGGTATTACTTATTACTGGTTGATGATTACTCTCGTTGCATGTGGATTTATCACCTTACCTCAGAAGAAGTATGCAACAAAACTACTAAAGAAGACTGGCCTTAGTGATTGCAATCCAACAATCACACCATTAGCAACTACAGAGAAACTGAAAAGGAGACGAGAAGAAGAAGAAAGCATTAATGAAGAAGAATATGAAAGATATGGTACCTAAACACCTAGAGGGGGGGGGGTGAATAGGTGACCTAAACTTTTTAACTTTTGTTTGACAGCACAACAGTTTATCACAGATTATTACAGTTAACAGCAATTTCAGAAATCACACAGAAAAGCCACAACACAGCACAGCACAGCAGACACACTAATTTTATAGTGGTTCCCCAATCTTTGGGTACATCCACTTTCCCCCTTCGCCTATCTAGCAGTGTACTAGATTCGGCCAAACTTCTCCACTAGCTCAGACCCAACAAGGTTCCTACCTCAGGCCCAAAGCCTTACACTCAGCCAAAAGGACTACACTCAGCCACCCAGGCCTACACTCAGCCAATCAAAGGCCTACACTCAGAGTTCTTCAACTCCTACACTCAGGCACCAAGCCCTACCCTCAGCCTTTATAAATAGGCTTACAATCACTCAGATCCAATGGATCTTACAAGTTATAATAGAAATTACAAATTCTAACTCTACAACTCAGAAGGAATGAGAGGAGTGAGAGTTTCTTGGAGAGTTCTTGGAAGAACTCAGCTTGATCCAAACTGACTTAGCTTTCTTCAAAGCTTCTTGAGTAGAACTGAATTAGTCTGAATCTTCTGCAGTTGATCCTTGATCTCTGCTTCTTGAAATCCAGATGACTCTGAATTCTTCTTCTCAGCCTTAGTTCCAAAGACTGAATCCTTGGTTGGAGCTCTCTCTCACCAACTACTTAGATCTGCAGTTGGACTGCCTGATCTTCTTGTGTTGATCTTCTGTGTATCACTTCTTGATTTAGTCTGATCAACTACTTCATCACACCATGTAATGTTTGTGAACTCTTAATTATTATCTCCACTCCTTTTCTGTAGACTGTGGGTGCCTATTATAGGTCCTTCATGGTAACCGGCTGATCGGTTTATAACAGTCTTTTGACTTTGCTGACAGTTGCTGTAGACCGGCTGGATTGGCAGCTGTCATGTCAACCAGTCACTTCTTGAAATTCTCTGTCAGTTGTGTCGAGACTTTCTGTTCTTAAGTGTCGACACTTATAGACCAAGTGTCGGACACATGTTGTGTAAGTGTCGACACAAGTCTACAAGGTGTCGACACATTCCCTTGTATGTCTCGACACAGTTTCTTCTGCATGTGTCGACACTGAAATTGAGTGTCGACACAAGCACTTGTACTTCATTCTTTCTGTATCTTCTAAGTGTCGACACATCTCCTTGTGTCGACACATCTTCATGTGTAGAAACTTCAGTGTCGCCATGCTTCTTGGTGTCGACACAAGTCTTCATTCTTGATTCTTCAGCTGTGTCATTCCTAGTGTCGACACTTATACTTAGAATATTTTACAAGTTTCTGTTCTTTGCTAAGTGTCGACACAGCTCCTTGTGTCGACACTCTTCAAGTGTTGAGTCTTCTGGTTATGTGTCGACACATTGTGCTGAGTGTCGACACATTCTTTAAGTGTTGACTTCTTTGAGTGTGTGTCGACACATTATGCTGAGTGTCGACACATTCTTCATATGTTGACTCTTTTGATTGAGTGTCGACACATTGTGTTGATTGTCGACATTGTACTTAGTCTCTGCAGAATTATGCTGAGTGTCGACACAACTCCAAGTGTCGACACGCTGTCTGGTGTTGACTCAGCTCTTCAAGATGTCGACACTTCTGCTAAGTGTCGACACAGCTTTTGCATCCTTCTACACTGAGTGTCGACACAGCTCCAAGTGTCGACACTTTCTGACTGGTGTCGACACTTCTTCCCAGGTGTCGACACAATGACTCCCAAGTGTCGACACTGCTTGTCTGGGTGTCGACACAAGCTTTCTCAAGTGTCGACACTTTGCCTCTGGGTGTCGACACATGGACTTAGAAATTTCAGCTTCAGTCCAGTGTATACCTAACCTGCACAAATAACTCAAACAAACATCAAATACATTCTGATGTATATCATGAGTTAGGTGAGGCTTCTTCAAATCAGGTACATTTGACAATGTACCCAACAATCTCCCCCTATTTGAGAAAGTCCTAACCCTAGTCAATGATATACACCACTCATAATTAAAATTACAAATGATGTGTAAAACATATAAATGACAACAGGGAAAACTTGAACATGTAATAAACCACACATGTATACTTATTAACATTGCAGAACAATAAGAAACACACATATTTCAGAACATTCAAACTATATTTATCATATACGTTTCCAATAATGTTTCTTATACATTTTCAATGAAGTATTACAATGTTTTTCTCTTAACAAAATTACAATAAGCAACAAGTTAATTCCTAATCTAGTGCTGATCAGGTTTCTTTGATGACAATCCTTTTCCAGCTTTAACTTGAGCTTTCACAGCACAGCAGCAGCAGCAGGCTCAGCTTCAGCAGTCTTCTTCCCTTTTAGATCTTGCTTATCTGCCTTGAATTTTGCCTTTCAAAATAATGATAGGGCTTGGGAAAGTACTTGCTAGGCTCCACAGCTGTTGGAGGTAGCTTTCCTAACTTGGCCTTCTTCTGTGTTGGACAATGGCTTCTTGTCTAATCTCATGCTTTCTCCATTCAGCCTCTGAGAACCACTTGTTCCTCTCATGGGCATTATCCTTGGCTGCTTTCCAGGCTGTAAGAATATTTTTTTCTAGAAGTAGGGCTCCATTGTTCAAAATCTGGCTTTTGCTCAGCAATTTCCCTAAACTTCTTCTTTGACAGCCTAGTTTCTTCTTCTTTATCCAATGCCTCTTGCATAGCAGCTGTGATAGGTTGAACAACCTTTTCAGAATAACATTTGGCTTGCCAGCAGTTGGACTATACATAGTGCTTACATCAGCATGAATCATTTCAAAGTCTGGAGGTGGATAGATGACATCAGCCACTGCTTGTTGCTCACCTCCAAGAAATGTTCCTTGAATACCAGATTCACCTACTTCATTATCATCACACAGGGGAGGATATCCAAGTGTAGCCCTTATAGATTTGAAATCCATTTTGCATGCTCAGAACTGGCCTTGACTAACACTCTCTCCCCCTTTATGACTTCTTGAGCCATATGATCCCTTACATCATCTTTCTGAACGGATTTGGCTATCCAAATATCTTATGCCCTCTTTAAAGAAAAGGTCTAAGCTTTGTAAGCTGTTCTGATATGACCTTCTGTGAATCTATAATGGCTTCTTAACAGCAGCAATCTCTACTTGAAATAGCTTATCAAAATCAGCTTTGGCAGCAGCTGAGGAAGTTGAAGGTTCATCTGACTTATTCTTAATTTCAGTGACAATTGCATTGTGAGATGCAGTCAAGTTCTCATTCATCCTCAACTGATTCTCCAGCACATAGCCTTGTTTGACTGCTATATCATCCACTTTCTCTTAATTGCTTCTTGATGTTTAGCCAGATATACCACAGCATTAGCACCCTTGGTAAACAATCAGTCATTGCAGTTTTATTAAGGTTCATTTTCAAACCTTATAGACTTGATTTCCTGGCCTAGATCAGTTTGCAGTGCCTTGTGCCCTTCATCAACATAAGTTTCTAAGGTTTCCTTTGTTCATCCATCTTGATTTGCATTGCAAGCAGTAGAGCACTATAATCAGTGGATGGAGCTTGTTGAACTAATGAATGTTGAGCAACAGTCTGGAGAGCCTTCTTATAGCTCTGGCTCCTCCTCTTGAAAACAAAGAACTTCTTTTCTGAGCTTGCTCAGCTTCATCATCTTCGGATTCAGATGTACTTGCTATATCCACCCTATCCTTAGGGCTGGATGGTCTTTCAGTATGCACATCTTGTGCCTTCTCAGAATCTAGCCTTATAGGCTCTTCTGACTATCCAAAGTTTCCCCTCAGCAACAGCATCCTTCACTGCATCAGCAGCAGTCTTTTCCATATCAAAATCATCTTGATCTAAGTTCAAAACAGATCTTCCATGGTATACTCTGTGGAGACTGTGCAGGAGATGTACTTGGTTCTTCAAACCATGTATCAGGTATCACAACAGATGTGTCTGGAAGAACAACATCTGGTTCTGGTTTGCTGGCTGATTTTGCTGATGATCATCAGACAAATCAGAATTTGTTATACAAAAATTCAAAGTGTTAGATCAACAAAGTACCTCTGAATGATGAGAGTAGCCTGCTCACTATCCAGTGTAGATGGATGTTCTACAGCTGGAGGCTCCTGGATATCAGCTGCTCCTGAGGAGCAGGTGACTTTGCTGCAGTCACATCTACTGGACTTTCAGGAGTGAAGACCACCTGTTCTTCACTGCCTGAAGCTGCTTGAGGACTCTTGAGGCACAGCAGCTGTCTTCCTTTTCTCCTGGGAGGAGAGTCTGTTTTAGAAGTTTGTTTCTCAGGGTGGCCAAGTCCTTTGACACCAGCACCCTTTCCCATCTTGAGAATATTCTGGAGTCCATTTCCTCATATGATTTATCTTTGTTCCTGCAGCAGTGCTCATTACCTCTGGAATGGATCCAGCCAGGTAGAGACTTATAATCCTGCCAAGATTGGGCTTCTTCAGGCTTTCCTTCACTTTCTCAAAAACCACAATTGACAATCTGTCTTCAGAGTGAAGATGATTCTGGTCATTACTTCAAACATGGAGGCAGGACACACCTGTCATGCCCTCTGGTTTGCACAGAAATTACCTTGCCCACTACTTCTGACAAGAACTTGCCTTGATTGTTCATCCCCTTCCTATTGAAGACTGATCCCACCTTCATCTGTGAATCCAGTCCACCACAAGTAAGAGCTCCCTGGTCTTAGAAGCAGTTACCTCCTCTTCTTCTTGAATCTTAGGTAGCTGAAGTACCTTCTCAAGACTTGGGGGATAGTTTGACTTTGGTGCCATGCACCTGGACTTGATTCTGAATCCAGAGTCGTCCACAGTTGCTGAGTAAGAAATCAATTACTTCTTTCTTCCAGATTTTCGTTGGTTCTGAAACAAGAATTCCAGTCCTGAATCGCTGACTAGGGTAATCACCGATTGGAATTCCTGATCGCTGTCGTCAAATGCACCTCGCACGAGCTCATAGCCCTCGGTGACGTTCTTCCAGCTTGGGAGCATTAGGGTTTGAAGATTTAGTCTTGAGAAGAGAGAAATGTCGACACAAGAGTTTAGGTCTCGAAACTTTGAAAGCGTGTCGACAATCAAGACAGAACCCTATTTATACCTTTCCTGTTTGAAGACGAACAGGCGGGAGGAATTTCTAATGATGGTCGACACTGTCAATAAGTGTCGACACTGGACCATAATGTCTCGACCACTCATGTGTCGACACACATTTAGGTAACAGATTTCTATGTGCGGACACTTGGTTAAGTGCGACACCACTATACTCGACATGTGTCGAGACTTTATTGAAAAATTCTGAGTAAAACTTAAGTGTCGACACTTAGGTGGATGTGTCGACACCTACTCGACATGTGTCGACACTAACATTCTGAAGTGTCGACACTAACTTCCTAGATGTGTCGACACCATTTTTCTGAAGTGTCGACACGTACTATTCTGTGTCGACATAGACTTGTCTATGGTGTCGACACTTTTTACTTAGCCAATTTTTGTTCTGTAATACTTAGTCTAAGTATCATACCTAGTTCAATTTTGAACTTATTAAACTTAGCTTCATCTAAGGGCTTAGTGAAACATATCAGCTATCTGATTATCTGTTTTAACATATTCAAGTGCAATATCATTTCTTTCTACATGCTCTAAGAAGTGATATTTTATCTCAATATGTTTAGTTCTACTATGAGATACAGATTATTAGCTATGGAAATAGCACTAGTAGAATCACAATAAGTGGAGTTCTACTTACCTGACATCCATAGTCTCTAGCTGATGTTGAATCCATAGAAGTTGAGCACAGCAACTTCCTGCAGCTATATACTCTGACTCAGCTGTGGAGATGGCCACACTGGTTTGCTTCTTACTACTCCAAGAGATAAGTCTTTCACCTAGGAATGACAGGATCCAGTTGTGCTTTTTCTATCTTCCTTGCATCCTGCAAAGTCTGCATCTGAATAGCCTGTTAGATCAAAATCTCCATTTCCTAGGGTACCAGAGGCCTAGATAAGGTGTGCCCTTTAGATATCTCAAGATTCTCCTTGACTGCAGTCAAGTGAGACTCTTTGGGGCAGGCTTGATACCTGGCACAAACACATGTAGCATACATAATGTCAGGCCTACTTGCAGTCAAGATAGTAAGGAGCCAACTATCCCTTATACAGGTTTCATCTACAGGTTTCCCTGCATCATCCTTGCTTAGAGACATACTTGACCCCATAGGAGTCTTCATGGTACTGGAGGAATCCATACCATATTTCCTTATGAGTCTAGGGTGAACTTAGACTGACATATGGAAAGACCACTTTCAGTCTGTTTAACTTGGAGACCCAAGAAAAACTTCAGTTCTCCATACTACTCATTTCAAATTGACTCTGCATAAGCTTTGCAAACTTTTGCAAAGGCTACTTTCAGTAGACCCAATATAATGTCATCTACATATATTTGGACAAGTATTACTTTGCCTCTAGATTCCCTAAGGAATAGAGTCTTATCTATTTTCCCCCTTGTGAACTTTCTCAATGAGGAAACTAGATAGGGTTTCATACCAAGCTCTAGGAGCTTGCTTGAACCCATACAATGCTTCCTAAGTCTATAGACATAATGTGGAAAAGTAGAATCAACAAAACCTGAAGGTTGCTCCACATATACTTCTTCTTTTAATTACCATTAAGGAATGCTGACTTCACATCCATTTGGTATACTTTGAATCCTTGGTAGGTTGCATAGGCCAAGAACATCCTTATGGCTTCCAGTCTGGCTACTGGAGCAAAGGTTTGATCAAAATCAATACCTCTTCTTGCCTATCTCCTTTGCACCCATCTTGCCTTATTCTTAATGATGACTCCTTGTTCATCTAACACCTGTTTCTGTAGATCATTTTGTTCCTATCACATTGTGATCTTTAGGCTTAGGAACTAAGTCCCAAACCTTGCACCTCTTGAAATGGTTTAGCTCTTCCTGCATAGCTTCAGTCCACTGGGATCTTGTATAGCTTCTTCAAATTTCTTTGGTTCTATCTGAGACAGAAAACTTGAATATATTGCAGCATTCTGATTCTGCTCCTTGTCTGAACACCTTGTCTGGGATCTCCAATGATCAGCTCCACTGGATGATTCTTAGATGCTGTTGGCTGGAGGCATCCTTACTTCTGGTTGTACTTCTATCATCTTATCATGCTGAGTTCCTTGAACTTCTTCAGCTCCTGGTACATGTAGTTCTCCCCCGGACATAAGCCATCTTCTTCTACTTGCTGTTTGCAGCAGGTACATCTTCTATGGTTAGCTTGTCCATCTTCTTAGAAAGACCTGTGGGGCTGCACACACTACTAGACAACTCATTGTTAATAAGAAGTGTCTCATCAAAAACTACATGCACAGATCCTTACAACTTGTGTAGTCAAGGTGTAGACTCTATAAGACTTACTATTACTGCTGTACCCAAAAACAACTCCTCTTGGATTTGCAGCAAACTTAGTTAAGTGAGTCTTCCCATTGTTAAGTATAAAGCATTTACAACCAAAAATCCTGAAATAGGATAGGTTTGTTTCATGCCTTTCACTACTTCATAGGGGGTCTTGTTTAACCTTTTCGTTATAGTAGCTTATTTATCACATGACATGCAGTGTTTAACTGCTTCAGCCCAGAAATATTCTGGTAGTGAAGAATCACTTAATAGAGTCCTACCAGCTTCTATCAAGGTTCTATTTGTCCTTTCAGCAATGCATTTTGCTGAGGTGTTTGGTGAAGAGAATTCTTGAAATATCCCATAGTCTTCACATAGTTTTGTCATGCTTTCAGATTGAAATCTGTACCATGGTCACTTCTAATTTTGACCACTGTACAGTTCAATTCATTCTGAATTTGCTTAACAAAACTGTGGAAGACACTAGGTGTTTCAGATTTCTGCTTTAAGAAGAACACCCAGGAAAACCTTGAGTAGTCATCAACAACTACAAAGGTGTAGACCTTCCTACCTAAGCTGTGAACTGGCATTGGACCAAATAGATCCATATGCAAGAGATATAACATCTCACAGCATCTTGTTGTCAATGCTTTCTAAAGGGGATTTAGTCTGCTTGCCCTTTTGACAAGCTGAGCAAATGCCATCTTTGACACACTTAATTTGAGGACCATTCCTCACTAACTCTTTACTAAAGAGTTTGCCAATAGTCTTTTAATTTAGATGAGCAAGCCTCTTGTGCCATTTGACACATTGAGAGACTGTCTCATCAGCTACAAGACAAACTGGAGAACTATTTCAACCATAATGTCTAAACAATAGACATTTCTCTTACTATAACCTGTCAAATGATCTTTTGATCACTAGACCTCTTGATATGACAACCCATTTTTAACAAATGAGATGTCATACCCTACATCACTTAATTGACTTATACTAATGGGTTATGTTTCAAACTTTAACATAAGCCACTTGAGTAATGGTAACTAAGTTAGAAGATATGTTACCAAACCCTTTGATGATCTTTTTCTGAACCACCAAAGGTCACCTTTGGGACCATTCTTGATAGGGATGTAGTCCTTCAGTAGTCCCCTAGTTCCAGTCATGTGTCTGGAACACACTATCCAAGTACCATGTAGGGGTATGGTCACTTGGATTCTCCTGCAAAACAAATTAATGAACCTTAGAACAAAGTAAACTTGGGTCCTTGGTGATGTGTTAGTTTGCAAATTGACATAGCTACCTGTGGCTTTCCACCAGGTATCTGTTACTACCTTTGGCACTAACATTGTGCCAACAGTCCAAAGCAAAGTGGCCAACTTTGCCACAGACCAACATTCAAATTTGTTGTACCTTGCTTAGGTACAGACTTGGCTGGTCTTAGTGAATGTTGGGGCTTTGCCCTTGGACTTGGACTGATTTGAACAGTCCAAATGGGTTAACAAATCCCAGTCCAGTCTTTCCTTTATGATGAACACAAAATCATCAATCAAGGGTAGCACTGATTTAGGTTTTGAAAAGCTAGCTACTAGCTCTTTCTCCTTCTGAAGATTAATCTCCAGTTTCTTAATTTGATCATTCTTAAATGTAATGGTACCCATCTGAATCACAGTAATGTGTTTCAGCCTGGCCACTTCATTTAGTTTTTGATAATATCTCTATAACTATTGCAGCTGTCTGAGATCAGCAATTTCCTTGGCCAAATTTTGGCTAGGGTCTTGCTTTTCTTATAGGCTAGCAATAGTACTTGATATTCATCTAGGAGTTGATGGAATATCTCCCTCAGACTCAGACATATTCTCATCACTTGATGAAGAATACTCTGACTCTGAACTTGAACTGGAATCAGAACTTTGAGTTAAGCCTTGTACCTGACTGGGTCCTGGTGCTCCAGGTTTTTGGTACTTTCAGTCAAAGCCATCAGTCCTTGGCTTTGACAGTCTTCTTGCTCATAGATAGATTCCATGATCTGCATGAACTCTTCTTCTCTTCAGCAAAAGCCCAATATAGGCTTCAGCATCTGTCTCTGTGTCTGAAGAAGACATATCTGAAAGAGTCTTCTCATTCTTTGCAACAAAGGACTTCTCCTCTTTCCTTTGAAGTGTGTTTTCTTCTTGTCACTGGATCCTTCCTTCTTTCAGGACAGTCTGCAATAACATGGCCCTGTATATTGCAGCAGTAACAAATTATCTTGGATCCAGTTGCCTTAATTGTCTTGGTCCTTTCTTGTCCTTCTTTGAAGGCTTCTTTCAGATACTGAACCTCTTTCCTTTGGAAGATGAAGGTCTAGACCTCCACTGTTTCTTCTTAAGGAACTTCTGAAAATGTCTGGTGAATGCAGCAAAGTCTTCATCACTTTCACTGCTTGTAGATTTTGTACTTCAGATTCTTCAGATTCTGATTCAACTACCTC